>OZ023318.1:13295329-13322331 GCA_964007375.1 Ophion obscuratus | reverse complement strand
TACAGTGAAGATACAATATAGAATACAATAGTGTGTAGCGAAGATTTTATACAATGCAACGACTCTTAGAGCCTAAAACGGTCCCTAAAAACTAATTAAGTTTAATATAACCTAAATTTCTAACTTAATACTAACTTAATTACTTTCTACTAACATCAAATTTTTAGATGGAGCATTACAGCTACCAACTGGTTTCTACGACCTAAATAACAACATAAGCTGTACGCGCCAGCTGATCTGAGTGGATGCGCCGTTTAAGCCCGTGCTAGTTACAAAATTGTTTACAGACTATCGGGGATAAGACCTCAGCAAAGCGAAGAGCGACATAGCAGAGCGCTGTAGCAGTTTACCGAGCGCCAGTAAGTTTTCGGATCAGGAACCATTTGCATCTAGTTCAAATAGATGAGACTGCAGCCTTGTTTTAAAAGCTGAACTGGAAACAATCGAAGTGATACAAGTGGGAAGGGAGTGCCAAAAATAGATTGCTGTTAGAAGGAATGAATTTCGGTAGGTTACCGTGCGATGTGCTGGGATATGGAAGACTGAGGTGTAAAGCTGGCGTGTAAGGCGTTCTGGGATTCTAGGTGAAGTAAATAGATTTTTTAGATATGGGGGGGATCAGCCAAGGGTAATGCTGTGGACAACTGTACCGAGGAAGTACAGTCTTCGAGAGCGTACAGTTAACCACCCCAACTGACGTCTGTAGGGAGTGATGTGTTCATCTCTTCGCAAGTCAAAAATAAATCTGATGCAACTATTTATCAATCTTTCGAGTTTGAGGTTTTGTTCGTCAGTGAGATCGTTGTATACCACGCAGCAGTAGTCTAAGATTGGGAAAATAAGTGCGGTAATGAGCATAACTCTGATTTGACGTGATAGCGAATTTCGATGGGATTTAAGTTTGTACAAGGAATAATTTATTTTACGAGATATTTCTATTATGTGAGATTTCCACGAAAGGTTTGCGGACATTGTGACACCTAGGTTTCGAGCTCGTTGCACATACGGAAGAGTAGTTCCGTCGATGCAGATAGGAGTTATGGATTCGAGATTTAGTTGGCTAACAAGGGTTCGACTGCCAAGAATCATGACCATTGACTTTCTTAGATTAAGTTTGAGACCGTTTTCGACAGCGTAGTTGCTGATTTGAATAGCGTCGTGTGATAATTTAGCGATACCCGACTCGAGTTCTGAAGGAGCACAGTGCAAGTACATTTGGGTATCGTCCGCAAAGATTATGTATTTGCTGTGAGATAAGTTGCAGTTAATATCGTTAATAAATAAGGAGAACAAAAGAGGGCCCAGAACTGAGCCTTGGGGTACACCACACGACGTAGACAGCCAATCCGAACGCACTCCTTTGTTATCAACTACAGCTTGGCAGCGACCCGTCAAATACGAATGAAACCACGTGAGAGCTTTGGTAGAGAACCCATATGTCCGGAGCTTTGCAAGCAACTTGAAATGAGGCACCGTGTCAAAGGCCTTGCTAAAGTCGAACAAGATTAATAGGGTTAGCTTGCGTTCATCAACTTCTTGCTTGACGTCATGGTTAAGTTTGAGCAGCGCCGTTTGGGTGCTAAAGCCTTTTCTGTATCCTGATTGCATAGGATTTAGGAGATTGTGTTGGTTTAGATATGCAGATAATTGAGCTTGAGCAATCCGTTCAAATATTTTTGAGAACTCGCACAAATTAGCTATAGGTCTGGTGTCGGATATAGATTTAGGAGGATTTACTTTGAGTAGAGGTTTGATCAGCGCTCTTTTCCAAGACGCAGGGAAATATCCAGTTTGGAACGAGTAATTAAAAATCTTGGTAAGAATCGGTGTGATGGTCGGAAGAGCGTGGTGGATAGCGAATAAAGATAATCCGTCCGGGCCCGGTGTGAGAGATGGAGAGGTAGCAGCTTTGATAGTGGAAACTACAGTGTCTGTAGACACCACATTAAAATTGAAAATGGGTTGGTTTGTCAGCGGAGCTCCGAGACTGTCCAGTTCAGCGAGCGAACATGAAGGCGCGGCGTTAGCTATGGTCACAAAGGATGCATTAAGTTCCTCGCGAGAAAAGAAGTTCAGCGGAGAGACTGTCGTAGAAGCGACTAGCCCTATGTTTTTTAATTCACGCCACAGTTTGGATGCGTCGTGAATTCCGCTGAATCTGGCCAGATAATAGTCGCTCTTTGCCCGCTTTATGTCCACGGAGAGTGAAGCTCTATAAAGTCTGTAGATTGAGAATCCTAACACGCTACCAGATCGCTTTGCTTGCTTATACAGAGTGTTTTTTCTCTTGATTCGTTCTTTGAGATCATTAGTAAGCCACGGCGCAGGGGGCGATGAAACAGTGAATGTTTGCAGCGGCGCGTGCTGGATGAAGGTTGACCTGATAGAGTTGGAGAGCAACTCATTGAGATGGTTGGTATCATCGTTAGTTGTAAGTAGTTTTGATGTTGTTGAGCTATGTGATTCGATAACCAGAGAAAGATCGGTGGCGTAAGCCATTCTATCAAACCTCTTTAGATTGTGCCGCGATAACGACCTCTCCGTAACCGAGCTAATGTTAAATTGATAGGTGAGTTCGATTAAGTCGTGCCCTGCGATGAATGGCACAAGAGACTTTCTGTAATTTACAATTTTATTTGGGCTATCGACGATGAAAACATCTAGCCATGAGTCTGAGGATTGGGAGTGGTGAGTGGGATCAGACTCAACTATATGTAAGGACATAGATCGTATGGAATCCCTTAAAAAATCAGCTTCAAAATTTGCAGTAGCCAGATTGCAGTTCAGATCTCCTGTGATTAGGATAGTTTCATAAGGAAACGAGATCCGCGAGAAAGCGTCGAAGAAGTCACTAAATAGAAGGCCTTTTGGTCTTCTGTATACCGATGAGAGCAAGAGCGATTCACCAATGGAGTTGCGTATCTCGAGAATGATAAATTCGGGCGCATTGAGAACTTGGTTGTTAGAAACCGCCAGGACCTTAGCTTTCAGTGATTTGTGAATATAGCACGCTACACCACCACCTCTTGCACATACCCTATCATGGCGCACAAGAAAGTAATCTTCGATGCCAACTAGATCGTCTGAAATGCGAGCATGTAGCCATGTTTCAGAAACCGATATTATATGACAAAAATTTGAAGCTATATGGACTTTAATCAATTCAATATGTCCTGCAAGAGAATTTGCGTTGAAGCTGACTATCTTGATGGTAGAGTTTTCGATCCGAGAAGGTTGCCTAATGGGGGCGTGCGGTAGTCAGACTAGTTTGGCTAGATCATCCTCGGATGAAATGTCGAGAACCGGAGACCCGTTCATCTTCCTCACATGGATTGCTCTGTGCTTCACCCAGACAAATTTATAACCATTTTGAGCAGCCTTAGTTTTAGTAGACCGATAGAGTTTATACTTGTGCGTGGGGAGTAGTTCGTTGACGTAGATGGACCCCGCTTGATCGACAGAGAAAACTTCGCGTACGGTAAGTTCTTTTTTAACTCTCTTTCTTGAAATGATGTGTTCTCTAATAGTTGGTGATTTTAGTAATACTACCAAAGATCTGCGCGATGGATGACTTTGGCTAGTGGAGGACGGTTCACCTATAGCATTTGTGCCTTGCTTGACTATACAGCGAACATCCAGCACGTCGGTGATCAGTTCGGGGATGCCTAGGGCGTTCAGGATTTTACTCACGATTTGATGAGGGGAGTCATCAATTTGGATGGGGATACCAGATAAAATTATCTCAGCCGAGTTGCTGCATTGTTCAATGTTACTTAAACGTCCAGAGACGTCATGCATTTTAGCTTGCAAGTTTTGAGCCTCAGTCGTGACATTTGTCACGCTCTTTTCCAGAGTCGAAATTCTACCAACTATTGCTTCCTGTCCTATTGATAATCTCGAAACATCAGTTTTGAGTTCAGTTATGTTTGAAGCTACTCCGACTAGCGTCTGTTGAATTGCTCCAAGCATGTTATTAGTTGTGGTGCTGAAAGCTTGTAGTTGATTACTGATTTCACTGACAACATTCAGTGTGCTATTTGACCCAGACGACCGATTTGGTGACGGGTCAGGTGTGCGATGAGTAATGATAGACCGTTGCATTGCGCAGGTGTCGCAGCGAAAAACGCTAATCACATCGGGATCTGAAGGATCGAAATTGAATTTTTTAGTAGCACACTGGAGGTGAAACGCGGCACCACAGTCGCCTGTGCAAGTGACTAGAGATGTTCTGGTTGCAATCCGATCACAAATTTCGCAGCGAATTACCATCTTGATAACGTGTAACGATACGTTTAACGACAGGTTTCAGAGAAGAGCGTTATAGCTGAGAGAATAGTTGGTATGGAGAGGAAATCGTTTTTATCGCCTGAATTTGTGCTGTCGATGTTACCGACAGATGGTGTTATGAGTTGCGAGTGCCATCTGTAGCTCGGCGGTGCAGGCTTCGTATCGACTGGCGTAGTAGTGATCTCGTGCGCAGGCGCGTGAGGTAGCGGGCGAGACGTTACACTGGAGCGAAGCGTGGTCGAAAAAGGCGCGCTTTGGATGTACTCACACCTCGAGACGTGCGTAAAGATGAGCTGGAGGTTGGTGGTGTGTGGGCGAGCGATGAAAATCAATATGTCGATGACAGGTGAGGTTAAGAAATATTTCCACAGGTGAAGTGACTCCACGTCTCAAACCCAGACAGAAAAGCAGCAAAAGAGTCATATAAAGCGAAGGATAGCAGTTAGTTGCGTGCTATGGACCTGCGAAAAAACCGCCCGGGGGCGGAAGAATGCAGAATCAAGTCCAAAACGGTAGAGCCGAAATGAGTGCGACTGAGTGTACTCACCGTAGAGGAGAGAGAGAGAGAGAGTGAGAGAGAGAGAGAGTGAGAGAGAGAGAGAGTGAGAGAGAGAGAGAGTGAGAGAGAGAGAGAGTGAGAGAGAGAGAGAGAGTGAGAGAGAGAGAGAGAGTGAGAGAGAGAGAGTGAGAGAGAGAGAGTGAGAGAGAGAGAGTGAGAGAGAGAGAGTGAGAGAGTGAGAGAGTGAGAGAGTGAGAGAGTGAGAGAGAGAGAGAGAGAGAGAGAGAGAGAGAGAGAGAGAGAGAGAGAGAGAGAGAGCGAGAGAGAGAGAGAGAGAGAGGCTTACCAATGGTATCCCCAGGGGCAGGGTGTCAGCTCTGCACAGTGCAACTCGACACCGAGTCAGCCCGCCTGTTCAACTCTCGACTGTTCAACTCGACGAAGCGGAAAACTCGACACAAAGCCAAGTCGACGGCCGTAGCAGCTCGACGTTTCCCCGACGCTCGCGCATCCCCACTCTTCAGATTCGGGCCGGGCGATTCGCTGCCCTGTGTCAGCTCGACACCGAGTCCTCCCTACACAGCATAGCGTGCTCAACTTACATTTCCTAGCGGCTGTACTTTTTTCGAATCACCCATACCCGGGAACGAGAAGTATACGAGCAACATTTTTTCGCATGTACCGACTACCCGCTCTGTCAGTTCTCTAGTTTATCGACTGATTTTGAATGGAATTTTCACGAGCGGCATTTTATTATAACTTTATTCTTTAATAATGCCACGAACATATATTTAGTCTCTTAAAATTTTAATTCTTCGATAATTCGGGAAAAACCGTCATTTTTGAGTACTTGAGAATAACGATAAGCAATACTAAGAGAACTGAAAACTTATATAATAATCGTGTGAAAGAAAAACTGGTGGCCTCGTACAGTTGGACAGTTTTTCGTTGCCGTTGAATATAGGATAATGTTCTTCAAGAGGATGTTTAATTTTGTTCTGAATTTCGTTTCTTGTGGCTCTTGGTTTATTCGCAAAAATCATCGTGCAAAGTCTAAATTTTATAATCAACTTTTTAATCATCAAAAATATCGCTGAAAAAAGCATATGCAGTTACAAGAAATTAATATCATGAAACGATTGGAAACGTACTGTTTATATATATTTATTTATATAATTAGTATAAAATAAAAGGACATTTGAAGAATATTCTGTGAAATTTTCGTTAATAATTGTGCAGAAATGAGCCAGTGACAGGAAATCTCAGAGGCCACAAAAAAAGTTACACTGCGGTGAACTGCATAACTCACCACTGGATCGCCCGAAAAAAAATTCAACAAGATCGTATTATTTAATAAGTTTCTTGAGGTAACGCTCGTGAAAATTCCATTCAAAATCAGTCGATAAACTAGAGAACTGACAGAGCGGGTAGTCGGTACATGCGAAAACATTTTGGTCGTATATTTCTCGTTCCCGGGTATGAGTGATTCGAAAAAAGTACAGCCGCTAGGAAATGTAAGTTGAGCACGCTAAGCTGTGTAGGGAGGACTCGGTGTCGAGCTGACACAGGGCAGCGAATCACCCGGCCCGAATCTGAAGAGTGGGGATAGGCGAGCGTCGGGGAAACGTCGAGCTGCTACGGCCGTCGACTTGGCTTTGTGTCGAGTTGCCCGCTTCGTCGAGTTGAACATTCGAGAGTTGAACAGGCGGACTGACTCGGTGTCGAGTTGCACTGTGCAGAGCTGACACCCTGCCTCCCCAGGACGCGTTACGCGATCAAAGTCGAAGTGTACAGCACCCAACCCGTCTTGCTCCCGACAAGGTGGAGTTACAGGGTAGATAACAACATGAACGTGGCTGCTTGTAAATATCGTTTCCTGCGCCAGACTAACAAGGGGGCAGTCCCTAATCGTGATCACCGATTTTGCTCAAAATTATAGGACATGCAGGGCTTCGCCAGAAATAAAAGTACCCGAAGTGGAAACTCCACATGGCCAAGCGTTTAGAAAATAAAAATGTTGACGCGGCTCTCGCACCGTAGAAGCCATTTACGTTAGAATGTTTGCCAAGCAGCGGTTGGCGAGCGGTATGGTCGTGGGTTCGACTCCCCGTGTAGAGACTTATTCTATTTTTTTCTCAATTTTTATATTATTCATTTTCCAATTAAGCAAGGAGGAGAATAATTAATTTTATTTATTTATTTATACGCAAAAGTCATAGAAGAGGTAAAAAATTGGGATTTCGGACGTTTCAACAAGGGATTGTAATTGATGCGCATACGAAACGACTTTCTACATGAAAATTCAAAACGTTATTCGTTGACATTCGATGATTTACATGTGTCGGGATGATATTCATCGTAGAAACAGGGGAAACAATAATTATTTCTGCATCTAGCACACTCTATAAACGCCGCATTTTATAACCATATGGTTGTTTCAACGTCTCCATAGAAAAACATACTTGATTGACATTCATAAAGCATTCTCTCTCATCGCAAAGTTTAGAAGCGAACCACGCGTAACGTAACATGTTACCGAATATTAGCGCGGATAATTGATGATGAACAATCGAATGTATTTTTATGCAGTCTTCTCGGGAAGTTATTTCTTTTTCTTGCTCGATGGGATAAGAGCAATTTTGTATTTTTTTAATAAAGTTTTTAACCTGACGATAAAAATATACATCGCAGGGTTGCACCAGTGGACTACATTTAGGGGGAATTACTTTGATGCTACACGTTGGCAATCCTTCATCTGGAAGAGTTCGGCGTATAGTTGCGGATTTGTTTGTCCTCCCCACGAGTCAATCAGCAGAAGAAATTTGTTCTCTTGTAAGTACGGCTTCATCACATCCGTTAAAATTTTTGTGTACAACGCTGATGTAAGTTTCCCAGATTTTGAAGAAGTGATGACGACATTCTTGTATTTCGCTGCATATTCATCCACCGTTTTTGAATCCTCGGTCCAAAAGAGCCAGTATTCTCTTGTAAGCATGCGTAAACTTTTGGCAATAGCTTTCCGGAAAGGCTCATAGCATATTGCGCTGTATATGAGTGAGTTACTTTTTTCATATCTTTTCTTTTTACGGAAACCATTTTTACCCCTACATGTTCCAGGGTTCGGTTAAACGTCGACTAGTACTGGCCCAATGGGTTTTAACTAACAGGATTGCACGCCGGTCCCGGACCAAAAAAGGCCGAGTTTTACTTCTCATTGGAGAGGAAGGTATCTCAACCCCCCCTTCTCTCACGTGAGACCCTCTCCTTGTCCAATCATGTACCTTATTACGCACATATTACTGAGCCGGCGAGCATGAATTCGAATTTTCCTTCAAATCGCGTTACAGTACGCTGACCCCCTCCACAGCGGTCTTATCCCCCCGCCCCCAACATAAGTGATTGCCTTATAAAACAGCTGGTTATCAAACCGCTCCTCAGTTTTAATTTGTGTAAGCTGCTTAGCGTTGCGACGCTATCGACCTGGCCAAAGATTGCAAAAAGAACTTTTTTGGTTACTCGTGGTTCAAAGTATCATCGATAATAATGTATCAAAGTATCATTGATATAATTGAAAAATGGCCCATACATTACTGAACACGAGTTGGTTGCGTGTCAAGTACCGCGAGACGAAAGCACTGGAGTGCTTGTGCAATCTATCCGTGTTAATGTCAACGACATTTCCATTGAATAATTCGGACAGGAAAAAAATCACTGTCGGTCTGCAGCCGCAGCATAACAATCGCTTCGAGCTGATCGTGAAGCTGTCGGGGAATTATTCATTCCGGGTAATCTTCAACCAGAGCGAGTCGATGGGCCTACAAGCCCACTTAAGCACCATTCGAGCGTACTTTGCAACAAAACAAACCAGCCAAAGAGATGCTACACAACTTGGCAATCATATGATTTCGTTCTCCACATCGTACGGGGTGAAACCTATAACCTGCGCATCGGAAAATCAGACAGCTACTGGAAATACTGTGCCATCCGCCCCGTATTCAAAGGAGGACGGAACTGCTGCGCATAAGGGACGTGAGAATTCTACAAACTTCATCGTCCTATACAGAGACGGGCTACAATGTAATCGAATATAATCCAAGTAAATTTGTAATTAAAATACAATTGTAATTAAATTATAACTGTCATTTTAATACAAATGTAATTAAGGCGTTGCCCCCACTTGTAGCGCAAAAAAGGCCTTTTTCATGAAGTTTATAAAGAAAACTACAAAACTTGTTTAATCGATCAATATACCATCTTAAAGAACACATCTTCAAGAACTTTCCGTAATTTTTTTATTGAAAAATATTACATTGTTTAGTGGCAAATGGCCGTCAATGAAAAATGTTTTTATATACACGGTTTGCGGTGACCAACATTGCGGCGAAGTGGATCATCTGAAAAAAATGCGGATGGATTTAGTCAAATATAAGTATAAACTAGTTTTTAATCGAGGAATTTTAAAAAAATATTCATTTTTCACAAAATGGCGGACAGTCAATGTTAATGGTTCGATTTTAACGAAAAAAATCGAACGATTAAAGACTACATTTTTATGTATTAAATAAGCCTGCAAAATTTCAAGAAGATCGGTTCATTAGTGTTCGAGTAATCTTGGTCACCGCCTTCAGAAATGCCATTTTGAGAAAAACGCGTTTAAATGAATAATGCTCCTTCCGTCGTTGTCGCAGGATCTACAGACTTCTCGGCCCAATCTGACTGGAAATGAGATAAAATCGGAGACGAATTCGGGGCAGTAATATCCGGATTGTCCGACTGAGGCTCCGAGAACCGTTGCGAGCACCGATTTTATCTTTGTTAAATAAATAATGCTCCTTCTGTTGTTGTCGCAGGATCATCAGATTTCTCGACCCAATCTGAGCGGAAATAAATAAAATCGGAGACGAATTCGGGGCAGTAATATCAGGAATTCCGATCGGTGCTCCGAGAACCGTTGCGAGCTCCGATTTTATCTTTGTTGAATAAATAATGCTCCTTCCGTCGTTCTCGCAGGATCGTCAGACTTCTCGACCCAATCTGACCGGAAATAAGATAAAATCGGAGACGGATTCGGTGCAATACAATCAGGAATTTCCGATTGAGGCTCCTAGAAACGTTGCGAGCACCGATTTTATCTTTGTTAAATAAATAATGCTCCTTTCCTCGTTGTTGTAGGATCGTCAGACTTCTCGACCCAATCTGACCGGAAATAAGATAAAATCGGAGACGAATTCGGGGCAGTAGTGTCAGGAATGTCCGATCGGTGCTCCGAGAACCGTTGCGAGCACCGATTTTATATTTGTTAAATAAATAATGCTCCTTCCGTCGTTGTCGCAGCATCGTCAGACTTCTCGACTCAATCTGACCCATTGCGTAGCACCAAATGCTAAGCCGCGATTCGCAAACCTGGGTCGTTCTCGTCCCGTCCAAGATCATTTTCTTCACTTAATATTTATTTTAAAAAAAATCGAAAATAAGGAAGAAAGCAACCTTATTATTCCTGTAGAAGTACGGTCTAAAGATCGACCATGATTTTTTTTAGATGTTTTCCACGGACAATTGTTGGTTTGGCAGTGCAAAAACGAAAACGACCCAGAGTCACGGGATTCATGTGCCTGAAATACCTTTATGGATTGAGGTTTAAGATAATCGATTGAACTTGATCGATAGATTGCGAACTTTATCGAAAATAATGTCAATTTCGAAAATGTTTGCGGATTTCATGGTCCGCAAACAATATTCCTCATCATTCGCGATTCGTTCATAACTTTTGCTATAAATAATTCTATCAATACTTTTTAAAGTAATTTCGCGTGAAATTATTTTTTGCCAAATTATACGAGCATTTTTATTTTTGACTTTTTCATAAAATATTCAAAAATTCTGTAACTACAACATGTGAAGATAATTTATGCAACATTAAAACACAAAAATCTCGTAGTATTTGGGAAAAATTAATAATTCCACGACAAATTACTTTAAAATGTATTGCTAGAATCATTTATTCTAAAAGTTGTTAGCGAATCGCAAATGATTTGAAATCGTATTTGCAGTGCATGGAATGCTCGAACATTTTATAAATTGACATCATTTTGAATGAAGTTCTCAGATAGGGACACATTCAGATCCCTCGGCTCGACCGCGTATCATCGGACTCTGAACCAACTTCCTGTGACAGCCGACCATTCGGAAGTTGCAGCTGTGACGTCAGCAGACTAGCACTTCCTATAGCACTGTCGTGCTTGACTTAGCTCGTTTGTTCCACTGATTAAATTCCGATTTATCCACTTTAAATCGTATGTTTGATAATTTTTTTCTCCATGACGGGGAGCACAAATAACGTTTTTCGGGAGTGTTCCGTATTCGAAATTTAAAAAACTCAATTCTCCTGCACGCAAAATGGATTTTTTATTATTTTCCAGAATACGCTATTTTCTCTGGCAAATGCTATTCATGACAAAAATACGATATATTTTTTTCAAAGAAAACGTGAAAAACCATTAAAAATCATATTTCTGTCAGTCGCAAAATCACCGCTCAAGACCCTCAAAAAACACATGTCCACCTTATAAAAGTCACCCCTATATATATTTCCACGTGTTCCAGTATGTATGTAGTCCAGTCTATCGCGAATCTTAGGGCTCTTCGCAGAGCAACATCAAATCTGTTCAAATGACACCAGGCTATACAGGTCTTACCAAGTCAGCCACATGGTGAAGGCTTTTTTTTGTCGACGTTCGTAGCCACCTTCCAAGCAATGGGATTTTTTTTGTCACATTCATAGCCGCTCAAGTTATGCTTTGGATATCAGTAACACATATATAAAAGCGAGGTATTTATTACGAAAACAATAAACGTTATCGATCTATGGGGGAAACCTTTTTTAGTTTTCGACCGCTGATCCGTTTGCATGCGCCACTTGACCACAAATGCACTCGAGGTGTGGAATACTCATAAAATAATGTTTGATCCAGATGAACCTCCAACCTGCTTGTTATGTATATTTATTTGTTTTTCATGCTCTCCACGGTAATATATACCAATGCGATATTTAAAAAAAACTCTGACGGAGGTGATACTATTGCATTTTCCAAGCTAGAAGGGAACGACGAGAATATTTCCGATGGGAGACCATCTTTAATCATCGACAGCGCTAAGAAGTAACCACACTTTGAATGAAGCAGTCAGTTAGTTGACATAATCTCTCTGGGAAGAGTTTTCAACTCGTTAATATGGAGAATAATATTGAACCATCAGAACAAAGCTTGTACAACCAAGCCGCGCTCGTAAGATCAGTCAAAGACTTTGCTGCATGGGAGCAACGGATCGTCCACTTTATTGAAGTACTGAAAACGCAAAACCGAATAAAGCGCCAACGATTAACAACTGAACATCGACAGTCATCGATAGCCCAAATATCGCATCTGGAATTAATTTGATTTAATAAGATAAAATGATTTGTTTTTACATTATAATGCTTGATAATCATCGTTCCTTTTTTTAAGAGTCTGTTTGTTGCAATTAGAGTATTTCTGTCGATGATTTTGCACTACGCCCAATAAATATTGTAGCTGCTCTTCGTTTTTTGTTAATAAACCGTTATATGCTTCTATCAAAGTGACACCACGTTCGGCTATGTTATTAACGACTTTTGGATTGAGAAAAAAGGATCCAAGCAACTCAAATAAGTGGAATTTTCCGGCCATAATTCAATATTTACTCTAAAAAAATCATGAGGTAAATTTAATTGCTGGAAAAGAAATAAGGATTCTTGAGTAATGACATCACTTATGTCTTCTTTGAGCACCATTTCCCAATCATTTTTTTTAAACAATTACTCGCTCGGAAGTATTTTTGGATTTTTCTCGAGATTGCAGAGCTTGTCCCATTTTTGCCATCACATTTATCGGCACAGCATTGTCAAAAAGCGACAAAGCAACAATTTTCTCGTTAAAGTACCACAAGTGACTAGCTAATTTTTTCAAGGCAGCCTCCCCTACTACAGGATTCACTTCGCAATAACGATTGAAATTTTGTAGCAGTAACAGATCTTGATTTGGGGGATAAATATAGCGGTTTCCCGTTCGTGGCGCTAGCGTGAAGCTTGTAATTTTGCACTACGAGCTACCGCATGCTGCCGCCAGGTGGCAGCATGTGCTAGGGCACGCACGCCGCTTAAATAAAAAAAAATTTCAGACAGCAATACCACTTGAACGGTTTTTCAAAGCTAATTGTTCGTAGGAACTTTTTTTGTAGGGAATTCAATTCTCTATCAGAATATCTTAATGACATTTTTGTGAGATTTTTTTCTGAAGAGTTTTACTACGACATTCAGAATTGCCAATATTTTCCTGTGTTATTCTTATGGAAAGTATTCAAATGCAATGCGCCGTTCGAAATAATTTTTTGTTGAGCTCTCTATCTTGTTGATATCAACAAGATATCTATATATATATATATATATTATAACGGTTCACTTGCCCAGGTAAGCATCCGTCATATTTAACACTCAATTATGATACCAATCCCGATATAATTACGTGAGATGGTCAGTAGTCGGACCGACCGGCCATCCCACCGATAGGGCAAGACGCTCGCACCTAGCATACGGGGCGCGCCCGTGACACCTCGCAAGGAGCTCCGCCCATCGCGAGGGCCAGAACAACCGCTGACTCGCGGCAGTACCCGCCCCCTGTCTAACATTACGCGAGTGCCACCCGGCGATCACTCCCATGAGATAAGAGTGCGCCCCAAAATTCATCACGACGCCTCTTCATACTTGATGTGTGCCTGATATCGAGGCGAGAAACAATCTGGAAGATCATTCCCCTTAAAACGTCTACAGTGTGCGAATGTCTCCAAAGTCACCAGAACGGTCGCCCCACCAACTGAGCGTCTCCCAGCGATGTGATCCCCTACCTAGCACCCCAGAAACGCTAGAGAATTGGAATTTCTCCTGACGTGCGTGAGGCTATTTAAGGGCGTGCACAACCATGAGAGGAAACCTCGGATCACTGGATGGAGGCCTCACGGCCTGACCCTTGGTCCCATCCAAGAATAAACCCAGCTTCGTGGTAAGGTACTCTGTTTCCTTGGGAAGCCCCAGCATTGCGCTGGAAGTCCTACCTCGGAAACGGAGCCTGCGTGGTGATTGCTGGATAGGGAATCTTAATCAACATCTGACCAATAGTCCTTAGGGCCATTGATCGCTATCCCCGACATCCCACGGCTAACTACTCTAAGTGTGCAGTCCGAGGAGTGCCTGTCGCGCTTCGCTGCATAACAGGGAATATTCTTGACCAGCTTCTCTGGTCTTTCGTCCTCCTTGCCTGGCATCAAGGAGGTCAGCCGTCCCTTTCGGACGGCCCCGCTATACGCACTCAAGGATCGCAGGATAACCCGTCCTTGAGCTCACGTATTATCCAACGCTAGCATCTCTAGCGTGTGAGCGACACGGCGTGGCACCCGTGCGCTACGTTGCACTCTGCAACAAGTGCCAACCGGAAGTAACGCCATAATACCGATCCTCATCACCCCGATAATAATCATAGCAACGAGAATACGTATTCTCGTTCCAGAAGCAACCCGGAAACCCTCGGTACGCGTGTACGACGTCGCTCGTAAGCTGTATGAGCGCGAGCGAGACGGAGAATGTGTGAAGCGGGACGCGTGCACGACGCCGCTCGTGAGCTGTACGAGCGCGAGCGAGACGGAGTGTGTGTGAGAGAGAGAGAGAGCCATCTCAACAACGGTTCAACGTGCGTGCATGCACCTCCTCCGATCCTTGTCCGCACAACGGGCCCGGCGCTTCCCGCCGCCCGTTCCCGTCTCCGTAAACGTACCAATTAACTAACTAATACACCTACGATCACAAATCTAACTCACGATAAACGTCTCAATTTTTACCCGAACTAACAACCCCGACAATCCACAATTTCGAATGCCAATGATGACGGATTGAGATAGGCGTGTTTGAGACCCTCGAACTACTGAGGCATCTGCCAAAAACACCTTAAAATCCTTCCCATCATTCCCGGCAGATCACCGGTACATCGCGCTTCAGGAAGGCTTCGGGAACCCCGCATCATCCAACGGCAAATACTTGCCCCCTAAAATTCATTTCCCGAATCCTCGCATGAATGCCGGGTCGAGAAACGAATAAAAAGCTTTCGTGGAAACACGAAACGTTTCAATATATATATATATATATATATATATATATATATATATATATATATATATATATATATATATATATATATATATATATATATATATATTTATATTTATACTTTACATCGGTGTGAAAAGTTAACATAAATCTATATCCTTATGTGTACCAGACGCATTAAACGACAATCCATTATTTCGCAGGTGCTTGCATTACTTTAGATCAGAGGATAAATTGTACAGTAGAATCTTGATTATCCGAACCTCGATCATCCGAACCCTCAATTATCCGAACGATGACTTAGTTTATCCCAACGCTCAATTATCCGAACGTTGGCGCGAAAGATACATTGTTCTTCGCTGCGACCGACGTGAGCAACAATGAGCAACCCAACGCAACTTCTCCTTCTCAAACGGCTGCGAGACTTAGCTGCTCAAAAACGCGTTACAGCCGTTCGTCAATTAAAAATGGATGATTTTATAAAAAAAATTATAAAAGGCATTCGACGTTTTTCAGGTGTTTAAAATACACACACACACACACACACACACACACACACACACACACACACACACGCACGCACACGCACCCGCACACGCACACGCACACGCACACGCGCGCACACACACACACACACACACACACACACACACACACACACACACACACACACACACACACACACACACACATGTGTATATATTCAAATTTGTCAAATTTTAATATTGTCAAATTTTAATATATGTGTATGTACTGTTTTTATGTAAAAAGGTGTTGTTTATGATCTCGTCCCAAAAAAACCCACGTTTCGATTATCCGAACTAGTCTCGATCCCAATTGGTTCGGATAATCGAGGTTCTACTGTAATCACATGAGATCGGTTGTGGAGCAGTAAAGAACAGCACCATGCGACTACCAAATGATACTAAAAAGTGGTTCTAAATCACCAACTCCAGTCGGAAAGCACGACATCCACTCATTGTAAATGCCGATTTGGAATGTTTCTAACTAATGATCGAGAGTAGGTGGAAGTGTGCAAAGACTGATGTGAAGAACGTAGCAAAGGATATGTCTCAATATCATGAAACATTTAGTATTGATTAGTACATGGGTTGTTCATGAGAGGAATAGATATCATAGTATCAATCACATGTGCTAATTCCGTATCATGGTTTGTGGAAGAACTGGAGAAATTAGCGCTGTGTATAAAAGACATTTTTTGCGACAATTAATGCTCGTCACGAGTCAATTCTAATACGTTGGCGCAATGACAATAATGTTGCATTCATTCATCATCCATAAGTAGAGATAGAAGTTGAGTTGTTCAAGATACTATAGCGTATGCCCCACATAGTATTAAATGAGATCAATTGAATTTTCGTCACTTGAAAACTTGGAAAGTGGATGATACTTGAATATGAGTTGTCGCTCTTGGGCTGTATACAAGTATCCACTGGTACGAAGCACAACGCAACATTTATGGACCTTAAAAGCTGCCTCCTAGCAGAGAAGCCACAACATGTCGTGTTTGTGGCGCAGGCTGTTAGAAAATTCTATGGCAACGGATATTATTCACCGACTGTAAACTCACCAGTGTTAAACTTTATGTCAATTCGGAATTCTTTCCTCACAACGGCTCGAAGTTGGACTTCAATAAAAAAAATATCCAAGTTTTAATGTAACAGTCCTTCCATGGTTATTGATTGATCGCGTCGGAACGAGCCTGAAAAAATGCTATCGTTGATGTGTGAATAGAGTTCGAATGCGAGGAAGATTTACCGCCAAATACAACTGCTTTTCAGTTTAATCTTACACGATCGCGTTGTTGAATATTGTCTATTGACGGACATTATCCGTAAAAATGTATACATCAGCATGCCATGAAAAACGAAAATGGCTAGCTGATATTCTAAATATGAGAGATGATCTACTTTTCGAGTCGTTGTATGTGGACTTTGAAGATATGGATGCTTTGAGAAAATTAAATGGAAACTCAACTCTACGTTGTGAAAAGCATGAAAACAATTACGCCTTACGAAATGTATTTAAAATCTTCAATTGGTGGCTGAATCATAAAGATTCGTGCAAATAAAAGAAATGTAACATTATGTATTTGTTTATTCCCCTCGCCCCGTACTTCGTTATTCCAGCATGATCTGTTATCGGAATATGCAACTGAATAAAGTATTCCATTCCAGTGTAAAGCTCAATGTTTGTTGTGTGGAATTTGATTGAAAATAATTTTCCAATATGATCAAGAGTCATTCGCGAGACGTTCAAGGGATTTCCGAAGACGTTCATGAGCCGCTCGTAGATGTTCGCGAGACGTTAAAGGGACTTTCAAAACCGTTCATAAGACGTTTGAAAGCAGTCATGATGGGTTCGTAGAGGTTCAAGAGACTTGCGAAGACGTTTGTGAGACATTCGAAGATGTTTGAAGACTTTCGAAGACATTTATAAGACATTTGAAGGCTTTTAAGAGTTCATAAAACGTTTGAGGACATTTGTGAGGGGTTCGACGGGGCTTAAGGTAATTCGGTCGAGTTTGGCCGAAGTCAAATTTCATCCGTAATTTAGATTTATTTACGTACAATTTAACCATATAAAAGCTATGGTAAATTAAATTGTTGCATAACAAAAATTATAAGCTTCTTTTAGGCGTGTAAATGATAAGTTAATAAATAATACCCGGAATAATGACAAAGACTCAACTTGACTACCTCTGTACACGTTAGGGAGCGAACTAACCTAACCTTCGGCATAAAGTACTAGGTTGCATTCGAGAGTTTTGTTCTATAGAAAATGGAACGGGTGCGTGCTTCAACGGCCGCTTCGCAAGGAAATCTCGCATTATTCAACGTTTGACGAGTGATTCTGTTTTAAAGCAGTACAATGAAGAACCGCAGGAAAAAAAGGCTCGTCTCGAGGCGAGTAAAACAGAATCAACGCCAGTATGCAATGTGCTCGGAACTCGTCTAGTTGACATTGCATATCTTGCCGAACAACTAAAATGTGATAGTTATTCAGAACCACTTTTGCTGGCGTTCATCGAATCCGAATTGAAACGTGGATTAGCTTCAGTTCTTAGTATTCGATGCAACAAGTGTTCAGCTATAAAAAAAGTGTTCACATCAAGGAAAACTCCGGGAGTTGAAGGGTATGCCTTGTACGATGTCAACTGTAAAGCTGCATTGGGTATTTATAATTCTTATTTCAAAATGCTTTTATCAACTCAGTCAGTCAGGAGAGAATTCTCTGTCTGGAGCAGATTCTCTTTTCGGTGAGAATCTCATCTGTCCGCAGCAGATTCTCTGCCCGGAGAGAATTCTCTGTCAGAGAAAATTCTCTGTCCAGAGAGGATTCTCTGTCAGAGTAAATTCTCTGTCCGAAGAGGATTTTCTGTCAGAACAAATTCTCTGTTCAGAGAGAATTCTCTGTCGAAGAGAATTCTCTGTTTTTGTTGGTTTTTACGTATATGTGTTATATGATATTTACGGAGTGGTTTTGGTTTCGCAACTTGAGTTATCATAAATATTGCATGGATTCCTTGAGGTTCAATTGACACTGGCATAGGCCATGAACAAATGAAGAAATTTTTCGCCGATCTGGATATTCCTCCGCCAACACACAATATCCTGAAACGAGCTGAAAAACGAGTTGGAAAATCATTCGTCACCACAGCCGGGGCTTCATTCACGGAAGCCATTCATTTAGAAAAGGAACTTGATGTAGTTGTATTGAATGAAATCATGTAAGTATTCTCATAAAAATTCCATTTATATCACGATGAATTTCACTGAATTAATATGAGATTTATCATTATATCCCCAGGAACTACACAAGCCTCCTCAGCATAATGCGATCAAAATATAATGGTAGTACATTAAATTTATATTGCTCAAATGGTTATGTGTTTTGGAAATAGAAAATTAATAACACAAATTACCAATATTTTGGCATGCAATTATGTCGCTTAATTAGCAAAAGCGACTTTATGTTTTACTAAGCTACAAATCTCACATTTTTATTTTCTTTGCATTTATAGTGCAGAAAGCTCTAATATTTATACACTGGAATTTAGTACCTGGTTTTATATTTGATTTGCAAGACTTTATTGCATTTTATTTTAAATTACTGTTTTCTTTCTTTCAGTTTATATAAATGTGTGTGCTTGCCAATCACAAAACAATTTTTTTGTGGTGAAAATTGATGATAGATGCTCATTCTATTTTATTTGTGTTTCGTAGATCGTCTTCACGTAAGCGTCCATATGCCCCGAATAATGGCGAAGAAGGAATCATCTACATCACTGTCTCGTACGACTTCGGGTGGCAAAAACGTGGATTCGACAGTAAAAGTGGCCAAGGTTCTATGATCGGTGTCTTGTCGAAGAAGTTACTCGGAATGGATTCATTTACTATGAGTTGTTGATTGTGTAATCTTGGACATGAGCCTGCAGACAACGACTGTTCCAAGAATTATACGGGCAGTTCGAAAAATATGCAGAGCACAATGGGTGTTCGACTAACGGCAGATAATCCATTGTTGCATGAAGCTGGAGTTCGTGTGTGTACTCTGATCGGCGATGACGACGCTTGCACCTTCGCTGCGTTACAGCGGCTATCGACACATACAGTTGTGAAGTTGTCTGATTCAAATCACGTGAGGAAAACATTTTCTACGTATTTGTACAAACTTGTTCCAGCCTACAGTGAGCTTGGTCGTCCGTCAGTGATTCCGTACCTGAGGAAGTGCTTCAATTATGCACTCGATCAGAATAAAGAAAACGCTTCGGCAACGACAGGAGCTCTTCTGAATATAGCAGATCATGCTTTTGGATCCCATGATAATTGCGACATCTGGTGCAAGGCTGAAACAAACCCAAATTACGCCCATAAAAGTCTGCCCAATGGAAAGCCTTTGAAGGATACGAATCTGCGAGCTGCTTTACGTGAGATTCTGCAAAATTTTTCAACCAGTATTACAAGAGTTGCCACCGACGGTTCTTCGCAGCCGAACGAATCTGTCAACCACATGGTTGCTACCCGACAGCCAAAGAGTAGACATTATGTGGCATCGAACTCATGTAAATATCGGACAGCAAGCGCTGCTTGTTGTAAAAATTTAGGATCATCTTAAATAACCACCGTGTACGTGGACGCAGGACTGTCCTTAGGACATATTACAGAAGAGTTTCGCTTGAGAGATGATCAAGCTCATGAAAAACGTACAGACAAATAGAACACAGTGGAGTATAAGCGCCAAAGTTGTGCGAGAAAAGAAAAAAAACAACGTGACAATGCCAAGAGAGAGAAGAAAGAAGGGATTTCTTATCAATCTGGCATGGCAATTGATCTTCCGATGGACATCGACGATGCCAACAGTATTCTTTGCGATGATAGCCCATTAATTATCGCTGACACTGAGACAACAAGCTTTGATCCCAACGCCGATATACTCTAAGTTGCAACTAAATTTGGTGACAAAGAATTTACAAGATACATGTTTCCAACACAACGAATCAATTCACATACTTCGGCAGTAAATGGATTCGTCATTCAAGAAGGAAGGCTGCTCTGACCTGGTATGCCTGTAACAACAACGCCTCCAAGAATCTCAGCTAATGAATTTGTAACATTCATTGAATATTCTGGACCAAAAGCTGTTTTGGTTGGTCATCATTTTATCAGGTTCGATTTTCCAAAAATAATATCTTGGCTGCAAAAACAAAGCCTACTCAATAATTTTGTTGAGCGTGTTTCCGGTGTTGCTGACACGCTGTCAATTATCAGTCAAAATTCGATTCGGAAACATGATTTACTCACAAAGGAGTATTTGACCGACAATAAGTGGAAAGATATAATTAAAGAGGCTCATGATGCTTTGGCTGACTGTCGGATCCTAGATGCTCTGCTGCAACATTTCGAGATATCTCGTTCGCAAATCTTGACCGCAGCGCAGACGATAAAAACTCTTTTCAATCGTTCAGCAGCTTTGCAGAAAAAGAAAGAAATTATTATCACTTTACAAAGCTTGGGGAGTCCTGTATCGAAAGGGATGTTTTAAAAAATTGCTGAAGCTAGCATCACAATGGATAATCTGCGAGAAGTCTACAAACGGTCTGGCCGAGAAGGTGTAAAACTCTGCCTGGCAAGAAGTGTCCAAATGGAAAAGCGCCCAAAGCCATGCGTAACCTCTGCAGATCGCGTAATTGACGCCGTAACTAATTGTTTAATTGCCGAAAGCTGCACACCTGCCTGTTCGTAATATATAAATATATCGTGTATTCAAAAAAATAGAAATGTTACCACGATGAACTGCCTCATTTGTATGGAGCGTTGAAAACGAGTACAATGAAAGAAATGAAGATTATATGCGTGGATTATCTTAGCCGTGATCTTTCCTTTTTTTAAAATAAGATGTCCGAGAAGAACCATAAAAAACATAATACGTGTATTTGTATATTTGTGTAATAAAGCCTAAGAGTTTTTATCTAAGTCTGTATCTAAGTATTTTACAAGATTTATGTCTTATCAAGACTCTTGAGACGGCTGGAATGTCCCCGCTAAAGAAAAAAAGACTGCTTCCATTTGAATGTTGTTATATATATATATATATATGTTATGTTACATATATTATATATGAACCAATTGTTCCTTGTTTACTTACTGCATACTTGATTTACATTTGCTTGTGTTAAACAATATTCATGGAATATTCTCTGCTTACGTGAAATGTTACACTCGACCAAATTAAAATAAAGCGCGCGTGACTGCGCCGCCATGTTTTTTCCCCTAGTAACTTCTGCTGGCGAGAGAGATCCGGTGTATGACAAGGACAGAGGCCACGGACTCGCATTAATTATTGAAATTTAAAAAAACCCGTGGTAAATTGACTAAAATCGTTGGTAAATATATTTTATAGATATCAACCATTATAATGGTAAGTTTTTTTGGCCCTCAAACGATTCATTTTTCGTGTATATTGAAATTTCGATTGTTGGCGTGTCATCGGAGCCTTATGCCCTATAAGAGCAATGTAAAGTTATTTATTAATTACACCCAAACTAGATGGTAAATTAACTTAAAATTTTGCAGACACGCAGAGCAAGGTCAACTCTTTCGATTAAATTTAAAAAAAAACAGGGTCTTAAACGTGAACCTCAATTCGACCGAACTACCTTAAGAGACTCTAGAAGACGTTCAAGAGAGCTCTTTGACAATATTCATAATACGTTTCAAGATATCGATAAGGGGTTCGAAGACGTTTAAGACACTTTCAAAGACGTTCGCGAGGGGTTCGGAGACGTTTAACAGACTTTCGACGACATTCATAATATGTTTGAAGACATTCATGAGGGGTTCGAAGACGCTCAAGAGACTTCCAAAGACATTCATGAGGGCTTCGAAGACGTTCAAGAGACTTTCGACGATATGCATAATACGTGTGAAGACATTCATGAGGGGTTCGTAGACGCTTAAGAGGCATTCAAAGATATTCAAGAGTCTTTCGAAGACGTTGGTGCGACTTTATAAGATATTCATAAGACGTTTAAAGACATTCATGAGGGGTTCGAACACATTCAGGAGATTTTTGAGGACCCTCATAGAACATTTGAAGATTTTCGTGCTGTTTGAGGTTTGTTGGGTTTGTTTGGTTTGTTCGAGTTTGTTTGGGATTTAACGTCTTTAAAAGTCTCTTAAGCGTCTTCGAACCCCTCATGAATGTCTTCAAACATATTATGAACGTCGTCGAAAGTCTGTTAAACATCTTCGAACCCCTTGTCAATGTCTTTAAAAGTGTCTTAAACGTCTTCAAACCTCTCATCGATATCTTTAAACGTATTATGAATGTCGTCAAAGATCTCTCTTTAACGTCTTCGAAAGTCTTCAAACCTCTTCGAAACCATCATGATTGCTTTCAAATGTCTTATGGACGTTTTCGAAAGTCCCTTGAACGTCTCGCGAACATCTTTGAACGCCTCATGAACGTCTTCGAAAATCTCTTGAACGTCTCACGAACGACTCTTGATCATCTTGGAAAATTATTTTAAATCAAATTCCACATAACAAGCATTGAGTTTCACATTTGAACGGAATACTTTATTCAGTTGCATAATCCGATAACAGATGATGCTGGTATAAAGATTTACAGGGCGAGGAGAATAAAGAAGTACATAATGTTGCATTTTTTTTATTTGCACGAATCTTTATGATTCAACCACCAATTGAAGATTTAAAATACATTTCGTAAGGCGTAATCGTTTTATTGCTTTTCACAACGTAGAGTTGAGTTTCCATATAATTTTCTCAATGCGTCCATATCTTCAAAGTCCAAATTCAACGACTCAATAACTAGATCATTTTTCATATTTAGAATATCAGTTAGCCATTCCCGGTTTTCATGACCCTTAACATATGCGATAGGACACATATCGTCTTTCATTGAACTTTAAACTGCAGCCGTTATTAAACATTCAGCCATGCTGTATTGAACGTTTTCGTAGGCCCACTTTAGACCATGATGATTCCGAATCAACCATGATGCTTCGTATATCTCAGATTTTGTGAGAAGTCTCCATGGTATGGGACTTGGAAAATGTATTGGGAGAGTACGCATTCCGCTCTCAGAATTTCTACTTCCTTCACGATAAAGTTCCATCCAACAATGAATCCTTGTAGACCTACGACCGTGGGCACAGTCATCCCGAATATCTTTTAGCGTGATCAAATCGATGGCAAGGCCAATTCATGACTGACGGTTATCCTTGAGAAACTCGTCGTTAAATTATTTATTCATTTAGCCGTGGGTATTCGGTGTTCTATACAATTTTACGGATAATGTCCGTCAATAGACAGTATGCAACAACGCGATCGTGTAAGATGAAAATGATAGGTAGTTGTATTTAGCGGTTAATCTTCCTCGCATTCGAACTCTATTCACACATCTACGATAGCATTTTTTTGCAGCCTCGTTCTGACGCGATCAATCAATAACCATGAAAGAACTGTTACATTAAAACTCGGCGATGGTTAGCAAAGAATGATCACCATTACAGTCGTAATGATGTTTACGAAAACGAGAGTACAAATCGAACAAAATGGTGGTAATCTTTTTAATTGAAGTCCAATTTCGAGTGGTTGTGAGGAAAGAATTCCGAATTGAGATATAGTTTAGCACTGGTGAGTTTGCAGTTGGCAAATAATGTCCTTTGCCATGGAATTGTTTTACCCGCCTGCGCCGCAAACATGACATGTTTTGGTTTCTCTGTTAGAAGGCAGCTTTTACGGTCCATAAATGCTTCGTTGTGCTTCATAGCAGTGGATACTTGTATACAGCCCAAGAGTGAATACTCATATTCAATTATCGTCCACTTTCCAATTTTTTAAGTAATGACAATTCATTGATCTCATTTAATATTATGTGGGGCATACGTTATAGTATCTTGAATAATTGAACTTCTACCTCTACTTATGAGTAGTGGTAATGGGCTGGTTCTAACCCAGGGATCTCAGAAGGAGCGGGGCGGGGGACCAGCGCGGGGAAGCCTAGTAAGCATGGTGGAGAGGGGGTCGAGCACGTGACGTTACGAGGGTGATGTCAGGGATTTCTATGGAGGGGATAGCCATGTGGTCCGAAGAGCGGATGGCGGGAAGCCACTGCCATCGATGCAAGCGGAGTGTTTTTATGTCTATACTAATTTGTGTGTGTGTGTGTGTGTGTGTGTGTGTGTGTGTGTGTGTGTGTGTGTGTGTGTGTGTGTGTGTGCGTGCGTGCGTGCGTGTTGCAGATCACAAGAAAGGAGACACTTCAAAGCCCTTTTAATTATTACATGCAGCTTGCCTTTTAATTATTACATGCAGGTGCCTTGGTTTCGTTTTTCTGAAATCCTTAAAATGTTTGCATGCGTATCGACTCCAATCTCGCCGACATTTGAGACAGGTCCTGACAAGTCAGGGGGTTTTTTCTGGAAATAACTATAAACTTTAGGAATTTATCAGCAAAGACTTTGACCGCAGATGGACCACTCGAGCTGCACTCTTGAAAAAAAAGTTTCAATACGCCGACGTCTCGGTGTCATTCAGAAATATGACGTTAAAATATTTACATGTGCGAGTATGTACGCAGTGCATCCGACCGAGCACCCCCTGGACTTGACCAAAAACGAGCTCGAACAGATTCCAAAGGTCTTGCTCTTAAATGATTGGGGAAACTACGTTGGTTTATTGTGGGATCGTTTGCCAGAACATCATCGGAAAGACAGTGAAGTGATATCATATCCAGAGATGTCCAAAATTTGTATCGACCGATACTCGCTACTCGATACAAATGTAGCGAGTAGCGAAAAAAAATTCGCTACTCGATACGAATGTAGCGAGTAGCGAAAAAAGTTTACTACTCGATACAAATGTAGCGAAATTTTTTCGCTACTCGATACTTTAGTAGCGAGTAGCGAAAAACAAATTTCGCTACTTGCGATTTCGCTACTCGCGATATTTCGAGAGAGAGAGAGAGAGAGAGAGAGAGAGAGAGATCCTTCCGATCTACGCACTCGAATTACTCCAGCTCGTGTCCACGCAAATTTATAGTTCGCAGCCGCCGCCTTGGCCTTAACTTTCTTGAATAATTGGTAGGTGATAGCAGGTAAAAATTCGTTGACGTAAATACGCCCAGGCAGGTCCCCACCAAACACTTCCCGAATCAACAATTCTTTTTTGACGCGTTTCTTGGCAATTATATGATCTCGTACCGCAGTTGACTTTAAAGTTATGAGCAAGCTTTTCGTCTTGGCATGACCCTCTGATCCTTGCCCTTGATCTCCTACTGCCGCAGAATATCTACGCGCCAAAATACGGATGTTTAAAACATCGCTAAGTAGCTCCGGGGTACCCAACGCCGTGAAAACCATAGAGACCAGCGATTCGTTCGTATGAGAATCGAGAAGAGGAACATTCGTTAATAATATTTCTGCAAGAGATTGTGCTCGGCTTAATGCCGCCGACGACCGAAGCCGTTCAAGTTCACGAACTAAACGAGCATTACTAGCTTCCAAACGAGCAATGGCCTCATCGTGCTTTCCAACTTTAATAATTAGCTCAGGCAAACTATTTAATTTCGCAGAAATCTCATCGTTTATACCAGTTTGCCGCTCAATGATCGCCGACAATTTTTTATTAGTTGCGTTGCTCTCTCTCAAGGCGCTTAGTAGGCTCTCCGTCGATAAAGCTTCCATATTGCACCCACCACTGTTACTCCTAATGCTACCTTCGGAACGCACGGCTACAGAGGAAATCTCAAGGTCTTCTACTTTCTTTTGATCGTAAGTAATGTCTAATTTATCGTTTGAACAGCTAGGCTGCGAAGCAGATAATGTCACTGCCAACCTTGTTGACTTTTTTGAAATAACATCTGCTACTTTGCTCTTTAGATTTTTTACGCAACACTCACTCGCACTCCGGTATGCCAAATAGGCTGCACAGCAACCCGGATGAAAAGAGTTCGAACAATCAGCGCACGATAATGAAAGTCCCGCAATAACACGTAGGCATTTAAAGCAGAGCAAAGACATTCGTCATGCCAAACTTGTCCATGAATTACATAGTATTATCTTCCTATGATACGTGCGTGTGAAGTCTATTACCGCGTGAGCGTGTATCGGCCGTGCGACAATGATCCACGTGACGTTGCCAGCGAGTGAATGTAGTCAATATACCTTGGATTGACCGTCTTAGCTCGATATCGCTCGCAGATTGTTGATCCGTGGCGTTGTGTACAAGCGTATTTGTGTGAACGAACCTTGAGGCTCCCACACAAGTGATTCGTGACGATGGATCTCGTGACGCACCCAACGTAACGCCGAAAATGGCGGATAAGAGAAGAGGCTTCAGGAAAAAATCACTTTCTCGTTCAGTTGGAATTGGCCGTCGTGAACTTTTTTGCGTAAGCGATAAGCAAGGTTTGCGTGCTCAACCTGGGACAAAAAGTAGGCCCGCGGGCCTTTTGCGACAGACGAAAATTCGAAAGAAATACAGAGCACGAAACAAGCGA
>OZ023318.1:13195297-13295129 GCA_964007375.1 Ophion obscuratus | reverse complement strand
GTTTCGCTACTCGCTACATTTGTATCGAGTAGCAACATTTTTTTCGCTACTCGCTACATTTGTATCAAGTAGCGAATTTGTTTCGCCACTCGCTACATTTGTATCGAGTAACGATATTTTTTTCGCTACTCGCTACATTTGGATCGAGTAGCGACATTATTTGCGCTACTCGCTACATTTGTATCGAGTAGCGAATTTTTTTTCGCTACTCGCTACATTTGTATCGAGTAGCGACATTTTTTTCGCTACTCGCTACATTTGTATCGGGTAGCGAGATTTTTTCGCTACTCCCTACATTTGTATCGAGTAGTGAAATTTTTTTCGCTACTCGATACAAATGTAGCGAGTAGCGAAAAAAAATTCGCTACTTGTTACTAAAGTATCGAGTAGCGAAAAAATTTCGCTACATTTGTATCGAGTAGCGAATTTTTTTCGCTACTCGCTACATTCGTATCGAGTAGCGACATTTTTTTCGCTACTCGCTACAAATGTAGCGAGTATCTTTTTTGTATCTCGATACAAAAGTATCGAGGTATGGACATCTCTGATCATATCTTCCATGCATGGAACATTATAATACACCGCGAATGAGAGATCACATTGACGGTCCCCCACCTCAACGTCGGGAGGATCAAAAATGTCATGAGGGGGGAAATTCTCCACGTACGAGGATTTTTAGACGCGTTTGAACTTGTTTTTTCATAAAGAAGTGTAGAGGCGTGATGGAGGACATTCTCCACGTATGGGGATTCTTCTAACGTGTTTAAACTTGTTCTTTTTCACGATGGAAAAAGTGGCGAGAAGTTCTAAAATTTGAGTGGAAGTGTTAAGAGGAAGCTTATAATTTCGCGGACCAAGCTCAGACTGCACTATTCCACCGCAACATCACCATCTCTCCAAAAAAGGAACTTTGAAATTTTGGGAAGATGGATCTCTCGAGCATAAACAAAGTCAGCGTGATGGCGGAATTCCTTCCAACGAAGAAGCTGTCAGAACTCCGCGTTCACTCGGATCATCGAATCTCCGACATGAGGGCCGTACACCCCAAGTTTGGGAAACGCTACATCGCGGACATCGCGGATGAGTTCACTGTCTTCTTACCAGCGCGACTTGTGAAGGACTTCGATGAAGATTTGGAAGCGTTCGAGCGAATGCGGCAAGTGGCACATGATCATCGTCTCTGGACAACATACAAAGGTGGAAAATACAACAGCATAGACTTTTTCCAAGTCTGAGCACACATGGTGGGAAAAGACGACAGTCGTTGGAACACCATCGTCGAACGGCTATCTGCACTAGAAGAGAGGATGCTACAACTGGCGCGTAATAGTGAACTCTACACGCAGTTGTGGAAAATACAACAGCGTCAAGTTCCATCGTCTAGGAGTATGGTGGAAAAGAGCAAATTCGTTGGTGCAGCATCGTTGAGTGGAACAGCCGTCCAGATCTAAGCCGTCTCACCATTGTTTTCGACGTTTCAAGTGTTTGACTATGTAAAAATGTATCTAAAAAAAACGGTTTTATCGACATGTATGAGAAGGAGAAATGCGAAACAATTTTCGTCGTAGAATAAATGAAGAATACAAACGGTATATATTTTCATCGAAATGTTTTTTATTCTTTAAAAAAAATCTCTCGCTCACACATCTCTTCGTATACACTCAACCAGCTTTTCAGCGATTTTATATTATCATGGGGGCAGTTGTATTTCGTGCGGAAGGAATGATGGGGGCATTTGGAGTTTGTGATTTTCGGCAACTTCTGCAGCGATGGACAGTCCAGAGTCTCCAAGTCGATGACGTTTATCGTGGAATCCGTGAATATTGATAGTCATGCGCATTTCTCGATTCCCTTTGCATAGATGGTGGGGGCTCCTTGCAATATTTCTCGAATTGTCTTTCTAGCTACCGCGTCAGGCATGCCGCTGTGTTCCCATCGGATTCCATGGAAATAGCGTTCCAACCACTTGTTTGTCATTTTGTACTTGGTCGGTAAAGAGTCCCATGCAAATGGTGCGTCAAAGCCGAGCGTCAGCGATTCAGCATTCTTGTCGTGGAGTTTGACGATGGACATCTCCTTCAGGACAAATTCTTTGACGGGTCTCTTGAAGCCCTGCACATCGACGATAGGCTCTATGTTGACTTCAGTGGATATGAATCATCGGCATGATATTATACCAATTGTTTAACTCCACCAGTCGATACATACATGTTTAAGGAGACGACGATGACGTCACAGGTGTATTGTAGTGGGTATCCCGTGGCGGCGCGTGGTGGGGGTGTCTGGCGGTAGCGGTTGCGTCACTGTGACACGTATGGGGAATTAGTGGTGGGGGAAGTCAGCGGTGTCGGAGGGGCGGGGGGATTGGGGCCTTTTTCGGGAGCTCGTGGCTAAGTGGGGTGTGGTTTCGAGATGCATGACCGAATAGACTGACTGCTGGTGTCTTCTGCTAGTCTATAGACTG
This sequence comes from Ophion obscuratus, assembly GCA_964007375.1. Classification (NCBI taxonomy): domain Eukaryota; kingdom Metazoa; phylum Arthropoda; class Insecta; order Hymenoptera; family Ichneumonidae; genus Ophion; species Ophion obscuratus. The sequence continues at coordinate 13,292,665 of OZ023318.1, read as the reverse complement.
CTAGAGCAAGCGAGTGGGGGCTCCGCCGCGTAGATCGTATGGGGGAGGAAGGTCTTACACGGTGGGGATAGGGCGCTTCGGGTAAAGAAAAAACGCGATGATTTACGTGAATACATGTATCGAAGTTTTTATTCAACATATTGTCCGTTCATACATATTTTGTGTGTGTGTGTGTGTGTGTGTGTGTGTGTGTGTGTGTGTGTGTGTGTGTGTGTGTGTGTGTGTGTGTGTACGTGCGTGCGTGCGTGTGTGCGTGGGTGCGTGTGTGCGCGTGCGTGCGTGCGTGCGTGCGTGCGTGTGTGTGTGTGTGTGTGTGTGTGTGCGCGCGCGCGCGCGTGTGTGTGTGTGTGTGTGTGTGTACATGCAAATGTGAAAGTCGGCGTCTATCACACCTACTTGAAAAATGAATGTCATAGAAATGCTGGATGTGAAATAAAGTCCTCGCCTATAAAACGTATTTTATGCAACTGTAGTAACAAAGAGGCGCGCTCTCCCAAAATGTCACTACATCCGGGTTTTGTTTTCATTTCCACAGGTGACACTGAGGTATTTATATATGCAAAGTACTCAATAATAATGCGTGGATGCCACCGCACGATTTTTTGTGTGAAAACCCCAGATCTTCCACACTTATACTCCCTTTTAACTGGTTCATTTCGTTTCCATGCCTCCCCACTATTCTTATAGTATTACAATATAAGAACACTATAGTGTGGAACTATAGTGCACTCCTAAGATAGAGGAAAAATATGGAAAAAGATTCCAGAATGAAAACGACTTCTACCACCGCAGGCTTTACACTACAAATCGAGCAGTCACTTTTGCCGATATCGCCTGTTGAAACTTCCGTTGTGAACTCACGTGAAAATAGCTGACAAAATTTCACAATTTGAACAAAATCTGCGCGATCAAGCCGCACTTATAAATTCCGTGGAAGAGTATACAGTATGGGAGCAACAATGTGATCAGTGTGTGGAGTCATTGGAAACGAAAAGCCGAATTAAACGACCGCGATTTTCAGTCGGAAATCCGCATTCGTTGGTAGAAGGAATCGCTCGTTTAGAAGGGTTAAAAAATGTTCTACGCAGACGATTTTTACATGCGGGTGCGCGAAACAGTGATCGTGGTTTGATCTGGCGAGAGATTGATACGGCGTTCGAAAATCGTGTCCTGACCGGCTGCGTCATCAATAACAACCATATTGAACCTCGTCAGTTTCTCGAATAGGCGTGTGATATGATGCTTTCACACGCGCAAGACATTACCAACAAACACTTCAGTGTAAAAGTGAATACAGTTTTCAATGGTGAATTTGAGACAGGTGACAAACGTGCAAATAAAAGTATCAACACGAAGAACTTTGAACTTTTTACCACATCTAATTTACGTGAGTGGTATACACAACGAGTTGTCGAGCCTACCATAGCATCCCTCGAAGATTTTCAAAAACATGATAGCGGATGGACATCGTCGCGGATACTGAACATAACTTTAAATATCAACAAATACAATCCAATGCGTGTTGGATGTCAAACTGTTTTGTCGCGGGAAATAATCATGAAGAAAGCGGTGGTGAATACAAAGTCGAAGGATAACGCGTGTTTTGCGTGGTCAGTGGTAGCTGCTCTTCATCCAGCGAAAACACATGTGAACATGATATCTTCGTATCCTCATTACTCAACTGTACTGCAGCTTCAAGGCATTGTTTTTCCAATGACTCTAAATCAAATAAAGAAGTTTGAATCGCAAAATAAACTTACAATTAATATATATACATTTGGAAAGAAAAACATCGTTCCGATTCGAGGATGTGACCAAAAGTTCGATAAACACGTCAATTTGCTGTACGTGGAGGATTCATCAGACCACAACGTGGGACACTTTGTATGGATCAAAAATTTATCCCGACTCGTGAGCACGCAGCTGAACAAAACAAAACGGAAAAAACACATCTGCGATCGGTGAGTAAAAACCCTACTCGAAAATATACCTATGTGTAATTATGTACTTGGTAATATAAAAATGGTTTCGCCGTTTTGTTACAGGTATTTGCACTACTTTTACACGGAGGCTAAATTACGATCGCACGAGATGGATTGTGGAAAATCAAACGACTGTGCCATTCGATTACCTGGTAAAACGGACAAGTGGCTAGCGTTCGAAAACTTTCAACGAAAAGAGCGACTTCCATTTGTGATTTATGCGGATCTCGAGTGCGTTGTGGCAAATGTTGACAACAAAAATATACAGCAACAGCACGAAGTGTTTAGCGTAGCGTACTACGTACATTGCTCGTATGATGATTCGTTATCAGGATACTACTCGCGGCACGATGCCAATTGCATCCCATGGTTTGTTGAGAACCTTAAAAATTTAGGCTTGCGCATCAACGATATTCTATCGGATAGTGTTCCCGTGGTACTTCTAACTCCGGATGAGCGGGCGAAATTTCGAAGCGCTGCTCAATGCCATATACGTGAAAAACCATTTGCCGAAGACGACATACGCGTTCGTGATCATTGCCTTCTGACCGGACGTTATAGAGGTCCCGCCCATTCTAACTGCAATTTGAATTACCAACGGTATTTTTTCATCCCCGTATTTTTTCATAATTTGTCCGGCTATGGTGCACAGCTCATCATCGAGGAACTAGCCACAGTATTCGCGGGGGAAACCACTGTGCTGCCCATAACTAAAGAGGAACACATTTCTTTCACAAAAACATTTCGAATGGCAGACAAGTCACATCCGATTGAATTACGCTTCGTCGATTCATACAAATTTCTCAATGCAAGTCTGGATTACCTGGCCTCATTTTTGACAATGGACAAACTAAAAATTTTACGTTCACAATTTCGTGACATAACGAGCGATAGTTTCATCCCATTAACTCGAAAGGGCGTCTTCCCCAATGAATATATTGATAGTGTAAACCGATTGGAAGGCTATCACCTACCACCACGAGATGCATTCTACAGTACTTTGACTGGTGACATTGTAAGTGAGAACGAATACGCTCGCGCCAAGAATGTATGGGAACTGTTTTCTATTCAAACGTTAGGTGAATATAGCGACTTGTATTTGAAGACCGAAGTTTTGTTGCTGGCCGACGTTTTTGAGAACTTTCGCAATAGCTGTATGGAGCGTTACAGGCTCGACCCCGCTTATTACTATACTCTCCCCGGCTACACATGGGATGCAATGTTGAAACATACATGCGTCAACTTCGAATTGTTCACCGACATTGACATGGTATTATTCGTTGAACGGGGTATATGCGGTGGCCTGAGTCAGTGCTCTAATAGGTATGCGCACGCCAATAACAAATACATGGAATCGTTCGATCCATCAAGGTCCTCATCATACTTGATGTATTTCGATGTGAATAATTCGTATGGATGGGCAATGTGTCAACCATTGCCCTATGCTGATTTTCGATGGGTCGATGAGTTGTCGACATTCGATTTATCATCTATCGCGCTAGATTCACCGACCGGTTACATTCTTGAGGATAACTTAGAGTACCCGGAATGTCTATATGATGTACACACGGACTTACCGTTTTGTTCAACACATGGTAAACCACCGGGTGGACAATACGAAAAACTGCTTGCAACCGTGTATAACAAGGAACGGTATGTTATTCATGATCGCAACCTGCAGCAGTGTGTACGACACGGTCTCAGAATCACCAAAATTCATAGAATACTCCAATTCTCCCAATCGCCCTGGCTACGAACATATATCGAGCTGAACGCGCAGTTCCGAACCCCAGCAAAGAATAATTTTGAAAAAAATCTCTATAAATTGATGAATAATGCGGTGTTTGGGAAAACAATAGAAAACGTGCGCAATCACGGAGACGTCAAGATTTCAACACGGTGGGAGGGCAGGTACGGTGCAGAAGCAATCATTGCCAAACCAAATTTTTATAGCCGGAGTATTTTTTCAGAAAACCTTATTGCTGTCGAATTACGCAAGCTCGACGTGAAATTCAATAAACCCATATATGTGGGTATGTGCATACTCGACATATCGAAGACGTGTTTATATGATTTTCATCATGAGTACATGATGCCTCTGTATAAAGAGAAATGTTCAGTGTTGTACACCGATACGGATAGTCTAATATACAACATTGAGTGTGAGGATGTGTACGACATGAAGCGTAATATCCATCGTTTCGATACGAGCGAGTACCCGGAGAGCAATGGGTATGATATACCGCTTGTCAACAAAAATGTTCCCGGACTTATGAAAGACGAAAATAATGGTCGGCTAATGACGGAATTTGTCGGGGTTAGAGCAAAAATGTACGCAGTGAAAGTCGATGGTAAAGACGTTACGAAGAAACTGAAGCGCGATAAGAGTAACATCGGGGTGAGAAAGATCTCCTTCGAGGATTACACGAAATGCTTGTACGACCAGATCGAAATGACTGATCAGCAAGCATGCATACGATCGATGTTGCATGAAGTGTACACCACCAACAAGACAAAAATTGCTCTAAGTCCGCGCGATGACAAACGGTATATCATACCTGGAACCACGAAAACGTTGCCGTGGGGGCATTATAGGATACAATCGTAGGGTGTATTTTTTAATTGTAGATAAGCTTGTAAAATAATTGTAAAAAACTTGTTCTGCATATAATCAACCCTGTGAGAAACGACGTTTGTAAATTATCGCGTTTATCTGTTGTATTTAATAAATTGGTTCATGAATTTTTCAACTGAGAAAATGAAGAAGGGCCTGCTGTAGTTTGGCGAATCACCTAATTTTTCCTCACACTCTCCTGATACGCTTCTACGGGAGAGAGAGAGAAAGAGAGAGGTGTCATAAAATTTAAAACATTTTTATTGTCCGCTCCACATCAGGTTTGCTCATTCAGCTATTGTGAGTATTGTCGAAAGCCAACCCCATTACAAGCATTCGATTATTACGCTGCTACAATACTTATTCAATGAGATCAATTTCGACATATTCGACATAATTTCGACATATAAGTAGCTCCTGATCGTACAAATCACCTGCAACGGCTCCATCGTTATCGCCCGTCAGATGAAATGCTACAGAGTTCGTGATTTTCTCTCGATATATGGCAAATATTTGCGCTGTCCAGTTCGGTGCGTAATCCTTTCAGAATACACTCTTAGTTTACTGATTCTCAACGCTCTTTATTGTCAATTTTTACTTACATAACGATGCGGTTAAAATTGTTTGAAATGGGGTCCTATGAAAAACATGTTGTTGTGGTAGCTTCTCATTTTCAACGTTGATGCTACTCAGTTTCACCTGCCTTATCGTATAGTGTACAGAATCATCAGACGCGTCTACTAGGTTATCAAGAATACCGATCTATCTATACTTACTACGTAGGCTAAATTGCATTCACATCTTATTCCTATCTGCACGATTGAAATACTCACAAACGGATGCTTTTAAATTGCTATACCCAGAATACAGGCGAAAATTATACGTTTCTATTAGGATTTTAAAGCGACCATTATAAAAATATTTTCCCTGATCAAAGTGCAAGGTCTGCGGTATACGTCCCCTTGACAAGTGTTGACGTCACTGCGGGTCCTGCATCATTACCATTCTTATTTCGTAGGCGTACGGCCGAGGCAAATTTTGAGACAGTATCGATGACGGTTGGGTGAAATTTATGTTTGGAGTTTTTACGCACGTACGATGAAATATCGACGAGATCAGCTTGCCATGGTTCATCCAAACCGCGAATGTTCACAAGTAAAAGGTCTAGTAGCGTCGAGTTCATCAACGCTTCGCACAACGAACGAGTTTTTTTTTATTTGTAGCACTTAACGTAACGCTACCGACTTTGTCCTTCCGATGTCACAATGGGATGACAGTGGTATACCGCAAGAGGCAGCTTGAACGATAATTCGAACCATCTTGCGAGGAGCTCCCACGATGTACGCGGCGGAATCCGAGAAGTACTCGAAGCTGTCAATATTTACGCAAAAATCGGCACAAAATCGTGTCAATTATCCACAGATGCTTCAGTTGAGATAGATCGCATCGTCGCCGTGCAAGGGCTCAAGACACCCACCAATGAGTTTATACTAAAGGAGATATCCATCACCAAACTTAACGACAGGAACGCTGACCCGCAAAGTATATATGAATTGAAGCCATATAAAACAATAGTTTATTAATAATAAAATTAAACAATTACATAATCATAGTGTATGCTATGCATTAAAGCTTGGTGTGTGTGTGTGTGTGTTTGTTTTTATGTTTTTATTCTTTTATTTTAAATATCCGCAGCGGTAGTCGTTCTGAAACAAACAAAACATGCATTTTTCTTAGCAATCTATCAAACACAATGATATTTAGAATGATACTAAAGTAAAAAGATAATACTCACAATCAGCCCTGTATACGTTCAAACAGGTTGGACACATGTCGCGCGTGACAATTTGATGTAGCGGTCCACCGCAGTTGGTGCAAAAGATTCCGCGCATGGCTATAAACCACATCTTTTGCGAAGTCCTTCAAACATATCCCGTACATCGAAGTAGCACGAAACACAATACTTTGATCGATGATTTTCGGTAAAGTATATGTAATTCGCGCAATATCTGGCTTCCCGGTTCAGCCGATTAAGCTGACGCCGGTCCAGTAGGTCCTCTCGCACATCATGGTATTCATCATCTGGCCCACCGCCGTATGCGGAATCTGCCTGTTCAATATCACTATCCAGTTCGTCTATTTCAAGCAGTACGATATCATCACGAGCGATCACTTCTACTTCGTCGTCATAATCGGCGTTGTCAACATCTATTTCGTCGTCACCATCAACGGCGATATAAACAATTTGTAGGTCGTTATCATCGGCGATATCAACAGCTTCTACTTCGTCGTCATTATCGTCGATATCCACGACCTTCATTTCATCATCAACGACTAGATCGATCACTTCACGAATTTGGCTAACCATTATTTCACTTTTCTTCGTTCTGCGACTCTTTCGTTTCAGAATGACACCTCGGAGGTTGGAGACTGGAATGGTGAAAACTGCGTTCACGATACTTTTTGAAATTTCAGTTTTTGAATCCTCATAGGATTGAGGTATGGCGGGGATGGCCAATAGGACGTGTACACGATTTTCCTAATCAACATGTAGGAATTAGTCGGGAAGTGTATATTGCGCGAATTACATATACTTTAACGAAAATCATCGATCAAAGTATTGTGTTTCGTGCTACTTCGATGTACGGGATATGTTTGAAGGACTTCGCAAAAGATGTGGCCACTACAGCGAACGCTTTATAGCCATGCGCGGAATCTTTTGCACCAACTGCGGTGGACCGCTACATCAAATTGTCACGCGCGACATGTGTCCAACCTGTTTGAACGTATACAGGGCTGATTGTGAGTATTATCTTTTTACTTTAGTATCATTCTAAATATCATTGTGTTTGATAGATTGCTAAGAAAAATGCATGTTTTGTTTGTTTCAGAACGACTACCGCTGCGGATATTTAAAATAAAAGAATAAAAAAAATAAAAACAAACACACACACACACACCAAGGTTTAATGCAGAGCATACACTATGATTATGTAATTGTTTAATTTTATTGTTAATACACTATTGTTTTATATGGCTTCAATTCATATATACTTTGCGGGTCAGCGTTCCTGTCGTTAAGTTTGGTGATGGATATCTCCTTTAGTATAAACTCATTGGTGGGTGTCTTGAGCCCTTGCACGGCGACGATGCGATCTATCTCAACTGAAGCATCTGTGGATAATTGACACGATTTTGTGCCGATTTTTGCGTAAATATTGACAGCTTCGAGTACTTCTCGGATTCCGCCGCGTACATCGTAGGAGCTCCTCGCAAGATGGTTCGAATTATCGTTCAAGCTGCCTCTTGCGGTATACCACTGTCATCCCATTGTGACATCGGAAGCACAAAGTCGGTAGCGTTACGTTAAGTGCTACAAATAAAAAAAAACTCGTTCGTTGTGCGAAGCGTTGATGAACTCGACGCTACTAGACCTTTTACTTGTGAACATTCGCGGTTTGGATGAACCATGGCAAGCTGATCTCGTCGATATTTCATCGTACGTGCGTAAAAACTCCAAACATAAATTTCACCCAACCGTCATCGATACTGTCTCAAAATTTGCCTCGGCCGTACGCCTACGAAATAAGAATGGTAATGATGCAGGACCCGCAGTGACGTCAACACTTGTCAAGGGGACGTATACCGCAGACCTTGCACTTTGATCAGGGAAAATATTTTTATAATGGTCGCTTTAAAATCCTAATAGAAACGTATAATTTTCGCCTGTATTCTGGGTATAGCAATTTAAAAGCATCCGTTTGTGAGTATTTCAATCGTGCAGATAGGAATAAGATGTGAATGCAATTTAGCCTACGTAGTAAGTATAGATAGATCGGTATTCTTGATAACCTAGTAGACGCGTCTGATGATTCTGTACACTATACGATAAGGCAGGTGAAACTGAGTAGCATCAACGTTAAAAATGAGAAGCTACCACAACAACATGTTTTTCATAGGACCCCATTTCAAACAATTTTAACCGCATCGTTATGTAAGTAAAAATTGACAATAAAGAGCGTTGAGAATCAGTAAACTAAGAGTGTATTCTGAAAGGATTACGCACCGAACTGGACAGCGCAAATATTTGCCATATATCGAGAGAAAATCACGAACTCTGTAGCATTTCATCTGACGGGCGATAACGATGGAGCCGTTGCAGGTGATTTGTACGATCAGGAGCTACTTATATGTCGAAATTATGTCGAATATGTCGAAATTGATCTCATTGAAAAAGTATTGTAGCAGCGTAATAATCGAATGCTTGTAATGGGGTTGGCTTTCGACAATACTCACAATAGCTGAATGAGCAAACCTGATGTGGAGCGGACAATAAAAATGTTTTAAATTTTATGACACCTCTCTCTTTCTCTCTCTCTCCCGTAGAAGCGTATCAGGAGAGTGTGAGGAAAAATTAGGTGATTCGCCAAACTACAGCAGGCCCTTCTTCATTTTCTCAGTTGAAAAATTCATGAACCAATTTATTATATACAACAGATAAACGCGATAATTTACAAACGTCGTTTCTCACAGGGTTGATTATATGCAGAACAAGTTTTTTACAATTATTTTACAAGCTTATCTACAATTAAAAAATACACCCTACGATTGTATCCTATAATGCCCCCACGGCAACGTTTTCGTGGTTCCAGGTATGATATACCGTTTGTCATCGCGCGGACTTAGAGCAATTTTTGTCTTGTTGGTGGTGTACACTTCATGCAACATCGATCGTATGCATGCTTGCTGATCAGTCATTTCGATCTGGTCGTACAAGCATTTCGTGTAATCCTCGAAGGAGATCTTTCTCACCCCGATGTTACTCTTATCGCGCTTCAGTTTCTTCGTAACGTCTTTACCATCGACTTTCACTGCGTACATTTTTGCTCTAACCCCGACAAATTCCGTCATTAGCCGACCATTATTTTCGTCTTTCATAAGTCCGGGAACATTTTTGTTGACAAGCGGTATATCATACCCATTGCTCTCCGGGTACTCGCTCGTATCGAAACGATGGATATTACGCTTCATGTCGTCGTACACATCCTCACACTCAATGTTGTATATTAGACTATCCGTATCGGTGTACAACACTGAACATTTCTCTTTATACAGAGGCATCATGTACTCATGATGAAAATCATATAAACACGTCTTCGATATGTCGAGTATGCACATACCCACATATATGGGTTTATTGAATTTCACGTCGAGCTTGCGTAATTCGACAGCAATAAGGTTTTCTGAAAAAATACTCCGGCTATGAAAATTTGGTTTGGCAATGATTGCTTCTGCACCGTACCTGCCCTCCCACCGTGTTGAAATCTTGACGTCTCCGTGATTGCGCACGTTTTCTATTGTTTTCCCAAACACCGCATTATTCATCAATTTATAGAGATTTTTTTCAAAATTATTCTTTGCTGGGGTTCGGAACTGCGCGTTCAGCTCGATATATGTTCGTAGCCAGGGCGATTGGGAGAATTGGAGTATTCTATGAATTTTGGTGCTTCTGAGACCGTGTTGTACACACTGCTGCAGATTGCGATCATGAATAACATACCGTTCCTTGTTATACACGGTTGCAAGCAGTTTTTCGCATTGTCCACCCGGTGGTTTACCATGTGTTGAACAAAACGGTAAGTCCGTGTGTACATCATATAGACATTCCGGGTACTCTAAGTTATCCTCAAGAATGTAACCAGTCGGTGAATCTAGCGCGATAGATGATAAATCGAATGTCGACAACTCATCGACCCATCGAAAATCAGCATAGGGCAATGGTTGACACATTGCCCATCCATACGAATTATTCACATCGAAATACATCAAGTATGATGAGGACCTTGATGGATCGAACGATTCCATGTATTTGTTATTGGCGTGCGCATACCTATTTGAGCACTGACTCAGGCCACCGCATATACCCCGTTCAACGAATAATACCATGTCAATGTCGGTGAACAATTCAAAGTTGACGCATGTATGTTTCAACATTGCATCCCATGTGTAGCCGGGGAGAGTATAGTAATAAGCGGGGTCGAGCCTGTAACGCTCCATACAGCTATTGCGAAAGTTCTCAAAAACGTCGGCCAGCAACAAAACTTCGGTCTTCAAATACAAGTCGCTATATTCACCTAACGATTGAATAGAAAACAGTTCCCATACATTCTTGGCGCGAGCGTATTCGTTCTCACTTACAATGTCACCAGTCAAAGTACTGTAGAATGCATCTCGTGGTGGTAGGTGATAGCCTTCCAATCGGTTTACACTATCAATATATTCATTGGGGAAGACGCCCTTTCGAGTTAATGGGATGAAACTATCGCTCGTTATGTCACGAAATTGTGAACGTAAAATTTTTAGTTTGTCCATTGTCAAAAATGAGGCCAGGTAATCCAGACTTGCATTGAGAAATTTGTATGAATCGACGAAGCGTAATTCAATCGGATGTGACTTGTCTGCCATTCGAAATGTTTTTGTGAAAGAAATGTGTTCCTCTTTAGTTATGGGCAGCACAGTGGTTTCCCCCGCGAATACTGTGGCTAGTTCCTCGATGATGAGCTGTGCACCATAGCCGGACAAATTATGAAAAAATACGGGGATGAAAAAATACCGTTGGTAATTCAAATTGCAGTTAGAATGGGCGGGACCTCTATAACGTCCGGTCAGAAGGCAATGATCACGAACGCGTATGTCGTCTTCGGCAAATGGTTTTTCACATACATGGCATTGAGCAGCGCTTCGAAATTTTGCCCGCTCATCCGGAGTTAGAAGTACCACGGGAACACTATCCGATAGAATATCGTTGATGCGCAAACCTAAATTTTTAAGGTTCTCAACAAACCATGGGATGCAATTGGCATCGCGCCGCGAGTAGTATCCTGATAACGTATCGTCATACGAGCAATGTACGTAGTACGCTACCCTAAACACTTCGTGCTGTTGCTGTACATTTTTGTTGTCAACATTTGCCAAATCGCACTCGAGATCCGCATAAATCATAAATGGAAGTCGCTCTTTTCGTTGAAAGTTTTCGAATGCTAGCCATTTGTCCGTTTTACCAGGTAATCGAATGGCACAGTCGTTTGATTTTCCACAATCCATCTCGTGCGATCGTAATTTAGCCTCCGTGTAAAAGTAGTGCAAACAGCTGTAACAAAACGGCGAAACCATTTTTATATTACCAAGTACATAATTACACATAGGTATATTTTCGAGTAGGGTTTTTACTCACCGATCGCAGATGTGTTTTTTCCGTTTTGTTTTGTTCAGCTGCGTACTCACGAGTCGGGATAAATTTTTGATCCATACAAAGTATCCCACGTTGTGGTCTGATGAATCCTCCATGTACAGCAAATTGACGTGTTTATCGAACTTTTGGTCACGTACTCGAATCGGAATAATGTTTTTCTTTTCAAATGTATATACATTAATTGAAAGTTTATTATGCGATTCAAACTTCTTTATTTGATTTAGAGTCATTGGAAAAACAATGCCTTGAAGCTGCAGTACAGTTGAGTAATGAGGATACGAAGATATCATGTTCATATGTGTTTTCGCTGGATGAAGAGCAGCTACCACTGACCACGCAAAACACGCATTATCCTTCGACTTTATATTCACCACCGCTTTCTTCATGATTATTTCCCGCGACAAAACAGTTTGACATCCAACACGCATTGGATTGTATTTGTTGATATTTAAAGTTAAGTTCAGTATCCGCGACAATGTCCATCCGCTATCACGTTTTTGAAAATCTTCGAGGGATGCTAAGGTAGGCTCGACAACTCGTTGTGTATACCACTCACGTAAATGAGATGTGGTAAAAAGTTCAAAGTTCTTCGTGTTGATACTTTTATTTGCACGTTTGTCACCTGTCTCAAATTCACCATTGAAAAATGTATTCACTTTTACACTGAAGTGTTTGTTGGTAATGTCTTGCACGTGTGAAAGCATCATATTACAGGCCTCTTCGAGAAACTGACGAGGTTCAATATGGTTGTTATTGATGACGCAGCCGGTCAGGATACGATTTTCGAACGCCGTATCAATCTCTCGCCAGATCAAACCACGATCACTGTTTCGCGCACCCGCATGTAAAAATCGTCTGCGTAGAACATTTTTTAAACCTTCTAAACGAGCGATTCCTTCTACCAACGATTGCGGATTTTCGAGTGATAATCGCGGTCGTTTAATTCGGCTTTTCGTTTCCAATGACTCCACACACTAATCACATTGTTGCTCCCATATTATATACTCTTCCACGGAATTTATAAGTGCGGCTTGATCGCGCAGATTTTGTTCAAGTTGTGGAATTTTCTCAGCCATTTTCACGTGAGTTCACAACGGAAGTTTCAACAGGTGATATCGGCAAAAGTGACTGCTCGATTCGTAGTGTAAAGCCTGCGGTGGTAGAAGTCGTTTTCATTCGGGAATCTTTTTCCATATTTTTCCTCTATCTTAGGAGTGCACTATAGTTCCACACTATAGTGTTCTTATATTGTAATACTATAAGAATAGTGGGGAGGCATGGAAACGAAATGAACCAGTTAAAAGGGAGTATAAGTGTGGAAGATCTGGGGTTTTCACACAAAAAATCGTGCGGTGGCATCCACGCATTATTATTGAGTGCTTTGCATATATAAATACCTCGGTGTCACCTGTGGAAATGAAAACAAAACCCGGATGTAGTGACATTTTGGGAGAGCGCGCCTCTTTGTTACTACAGTTGCATAAAATAAGTTTTATAGGCGAGGAGTTTATTTCACATCCAGCATTTCTATGGCATTCATTTTTCAAGTAGGTGTGATAGACGCCGACTTTCATGTGTGTGTACATCTGCATGTACACACACACACACACACACACACACACACACACACACACACCACACACACACACACACGCACGCACGCACGCACGCACGCACGCACGCACGCACGCACGCACGCACGCACGCACGCACGCACGCACGCACGCACGCACGCACGCACGCACGCACGCACGCACGCACGCACGCACGCACGCACGCACGCACGCACGCACGCACGCACGCACGCACGCACGCACGCACGCACGCACGCACGCACGCACGCACGCACGCACGCACGCACGCACGCACGCACGCACGCACGCACGCACGCACGCACGCACGCACGCACGCACGCACGCACGCACGCACGCACGCACGCACGCACGCACGCACGCACGCACGCACACACACACACACACACACACACACACACGCACGCACGCACGTACACACACACACACACACACGCACACGCACGCGCACGCACGCACGCACGTACACACACACACACACACACACAAAATATGTATGAACGGACAATATGTTGAATAAAAACTTCGATACATGTATTCACGTAAATCATCGCGTTTTTTTTTTACCCGAAGCTCCCTATCCCCACCGTGTAAGACCTTCCTCCCCCATACGATCCACGCGGCGGAGCCCCCACCCGCTTGCTCTAGCGGGAAACAGGTCCTCGATATATGCAGAAGATACCAGCAGTCAGTCTATTCGGAAATGCAGCTCGAAACCACACCCCACTTAGCTACGAGCTCCCGAAAAAGGCACCAATCCCCCCACCCCTCCGACACCGCTGACTTCCCCGCCACTAATTCCCCATACGTGTCACAGTGACGCAACCGCTACCGCCAGACACCCCCACCACGCGCCACCACGGGATACCCACTACAATACACCTGTGACGTCATCGTCGTCTCCCTAAACATGTATGTATCTACTTCCACCACTGATTAGATTGTACTCAACAATACGATAATGAAGGATCATGCAAACCGCCAACGATTATCAACTAAACATCAATAGTCATTGATAGTCTAAATACCGCATCTGGAAGGATTGAAGGATTCCATGTACAGGCATTTTATATGCATGGGTGCAGGACACAGCGTTGATGGTTTAATGTGGCAAGAAATTGACTCGAACGAGTGATGGTCTATACTTTAACCCCTGCTCGATGAATTTCGACAACGTGGAAGTGGGTGAGCTTCACGAAAAATACGGAATCGTACAATAAATGAAAATAAGTATGGATCAATATGCGTTGAAAGTTATATCTCATTGCCACGGGAGATAATGATTATGAGGGCTGCGATTAATGTGCAATCAAAAGATAATACACGTGTCGCGTGGGTGACAGTTACAGCTTTATTCCCCGCTGAACGAAACAGTAACTACGGGAGTAGTATAGGGGCCACTATGGCGACCCCTACTCCTCATCCCCACTCCTACCCCCACTCCTCGGTAGCCGAGGTGGTGGGGGGTGGAGTGGGGATGACCGACCTTATCCCCCCACCCCTCCCCCTCTCCTCGGTATCCGAGGTGGAGGGGATGGAGTGGGGATTTCCCCCCACGCCCCGCGTGGAGGGGCGATGACCGGAGTGGTGGGTTCGCCATAGTGGCCCCCTTTTTTTCCTTTATGAAAAATCGTTTTTTGGAAACAATTCTATATTACTCACCGAGGTCGTTGCTGCTCCTGGTGACGGTGTACTCCGAGGGTGTACACACACACACACACACACACACACACACACACACACACACACACACACACACACACACACACACACGCACGCACGCACGCACACGCGCACACGCACGTGTGTACACCCTCGGAGTGAGTCACACTAGTGCGAGTGTCACGACTCGTTCTCCCGCCCCTCCGGCTCGAACGAGTCGTCGAACCCGTCGTCGGGCCACCCCGCGTCGTAAAAAGCGATGGGTTCGGGCCCGTCGTTCAACGCCGCGATTAATACCGTCGCGACGTGGACCCCATTGTACATACGCACACGGGGGAGGGGGGTGCCGTTTTCGGCAACAGCCACGACGACGCGGTTCTCCACGAGATCCGCGAGCAGGTCCGAGACGAAGGGGATGGCCTCGAGATGCACGATCTCTGAAACCGCGCACTGGATGGCGAGGCCCGCGACAAACGCGCAAAAGGGCGCGGGGGCATACAGCGAGGCCGCGTCTACGTACCCGCTGTATTCCGCGTCAACAAAAAAAATTTCGCTATAACCCTCGGAGTCGCACGACACTATATTTCCGTGGAGCACGTCACAGTCACCCGCGGGGATTGTCACACACGATGCTCCCGGCACAACATCGTCGAACGGGAGGCGTACTCCCGCCCGACGCTGGACGTAAAACGCGTATAGGGCTTCACGCAACCATTCATGCGTTTCGCCCGTCGCCACTGTACGTATATAAACGCCTAAGCCGTCGACGCGGGAAACGCGACACGCAAACGGAGCCACAAGGAGCTCGAAGCACTCGGGATACATTTTTTTTTTCGTGGACTGGTGGAACGCGCGCGACGGTGTCTGAAGAGCAACTGAAGCTGCCTGTCGTATGAAAGGCATCTTTTGCAGATTTTGACAGCTCAGCATAATTGCACGTGTGCGAGGTAGCCGATGCATCGTTGTACGATGAGCTCACCCGACGGTGAGCGCGATCTTTGTACAATGAGCTCATCCGACGATGAGCACAGAGTTTAGATGCACTTGTACAAGCTAAGCGATGCAGTTTAGCTCCGCTCCACGATGAGTTCATCCGCCGATGAACTCACCGCAGGAGTTTGCCAATTATGCTGATAACTGTCAAAATCTTTTGCACAGCAGCCCACATGGGAGAAACCGTATTTTCGGCCTCTCCTCTTTGTGCGGATATTCGTACCAGAGTGCACTCCGATGGGTACGAGCATACGTGTTCCGTGGCACCGGGCCGCTTGCTGGCCCACACACACACACACACACACACACACACACACACACGCACACGCACACGCACACGCACACGCACACGCACACGCACACGCACACGCACACGCACACGCGCACGCACACGCGCACGCGCACGCGCACGCGCACGCGCACGCGCACGCGCACGCACACACACACACACACACACACACACACACACACACACACACACACACACACACACACACACACACACACACACACACAAACAAACACACACACACACACGCGCGCGCGCGACCCTCGTAGCAGCCCACAACGGAGAAGCTGTATTCTCGGCCTCTCCTCTTTGTGCGGATTTTCGTACCTGCTATAGAGTGCGCACATCGACGAGCACGAACATACGTGCGTGCGGGGCACTGGACCGTTTGCTACTGTACACACGCAAACGCGTCACTCACACCGTATCCTTTTAAAAATGAATAACAATTCAGAGATTGATCCGAACCCATACATACTTATATCAACCTATTCCGAATTTCAGTCTACATCCTCGAGAACATCTCAGCTGAGGGATAGCCTGTATATAGCATAGCATACTTATACTCGTTCTATCTTTTTTAAATAGAGAGTGCGAGACCTTAGAGAACGCTGAATTTGAATTCGACTATGATTTTAAGATATGAGACTTCTCCGGCAATAAACGCTCGACGGAGACGTTGATGAAGATACTTTCAGGAATGCTCGCGAGTCAGCAAAAATGCAGCTGCGCGAAATATCAGTTTACACGCTCAGAGGAATAAATCTCGAGATTTTCAAAAAGGCTATCGTCTTCGAATGTGCTACATGTATGTGTGATAAAACGCAGACATACACATTGCTCGTGACAATGCGAGCATTTGAACAATGGAAAAAAGCTGTCAGTAGTGATCTAGACAGCGCTCGATACATTTCTCAGGAGCATCTATAGATAGCCGTAATATCCGTACGTGTATTTTAGATCTTCTTCGCTTGGTCAAAACGCGGAATGCACAACTTCGCCGAAGGTGTAATAATAACTGGTGCACCAAATTGCGATATTTACCGGAAAATTCTCTTATAACGCGCTTGAAATATGTGCTATGGTGGGCTCCGCTGCGAGCCCTTGTGACGGCCTATAACAGAGGTCTATTTAGAGGCTACAGGGTTCTCCTATGTGTATTTAAAGAATTACAACGCAGAAATCTTGAGACAATTCCGTGCACACGTAATCTCATCAATGAAATAAACGGTAAGTTGTGCTCCGTAGCTTGCGTGCATCTTTTTTCAGTGTGATATCGTGGCAATGCAGAAGTACCCTAGATTATCGTCGGCTCTATGATGCGAGCTCCGATGAAAAAGCTGCATTCGTCGAGGGGGCGCAAGCCGTGGAGGAAGAAATAGCGCGAGATGATGAAAGCGTGCATGACGATCATCTAGATTCCGCGACTGAAGGACCTTTACGCTATAATTGCACAGACTCTGAATCGCTTGCTAGTCCTGATCTACGCTCCGCGAGCAGCAATGAGGAGACTGTTGATAGACTTCCTGATTACCTTCAGCTATCCCCAATAATAGATGTTGAAGAAGAAGGGGTACTACAGCAGCCGGTTCTAAGTCCAGTAGATATATCTGTGGATATTTCCGACGCTGAGACCCTTGTCCGACCGTCTACATCCAGTATGGGACACCCGTCCGAAATATTTTCCGGCAGTAACGAGTGTAAGTATTAATAATAATAAGCCATTATCATACATTAACAATACGTTTTTATCAGACATTAATAATAAAACACATGCAGATTTGAATCATCGTTTTAACGAGAATAACCCCGAGCGTGGCAACGGCAGCGACGACGACGACGACGATGACACCGATCAGGCTGTAAGCGAGAGAGGCAACATCATGCTGGAGCAATGGGCTCGCGAGATAGTCAACGACGCGCAATACCCTGATGAGGAATACGAGCATAGGGACAACCAACTATGGATGTGGCCTTTTGGAGGTGCCTCACCACAGCAGCAAGGTGAAAACGATCTACCGCACGATGCTGATGATGATGATGGTGCTGATGACGCTTGGCTAAATCGTCTTTTGAGTTCGAGTGACGACTCAGGTAAACGAACCCCTCTTTATTACTCGCATCGGTATATACATTATCGGTTTTGCAAAGCTAATATTAACTTGAAAGATTTTGTTTGCAAAAATAGAGAGTGAGTTATTATATTTTACGGCAGGTGATGCATCAATATCTCTGCTGTTTGATGAAGACGCTTTGTAGACGTCCGTGATTAGAAGTAGCAATAACATCAGGTACATTTTGAGCTTACTTATTGACATGGTTAAACAATTTTAAGCATTCCTACTCATTTTTACAGGCGTACAAGAAGGTTTCGGTCGTAGACGACAGCGCAATGAGTCCTTCGACGATGTACAGCCGCCAGGCGCGCGTATTCAGATCATCGAGGAGGCTCGTCGGTACTTCAAGCATTTTAAACTACGAGGCCGAGAAATCACCGTACGCATTCGTCAACCCCCACCTGGTGGCCATTTATTACCATGGCTGGAAGGAGCGTTTCGTGACCTTTTAACGTATATCACATCGTCTCGCGAGGCTGGCGATTACATAGGTATATCGTTTGCCTCGAGCAGTTTACCACACGGACCCGTTTGGCTCTCGTTTCGACCCATTAGAGATTGCGCGTTCGATGATATTTGGCAGTTAATAATGAGCGTTGCTCAGAGCGCTGCGTCACTGAATATTGACGATGCATGCATAATCAAAGCCAGTATTGTCAGGGGCGTTGAGGGCACTGGCAGAAAACGCTTAACACATGAGGGAGTAGCAAAAAAATCCATTCTCACGATACGCAATACCGATACTCTCTGTTTACCACGGCCCCTGGCGGCGGCGCGCGCGTATGCCGAACGGGGTGAAATACGCTCAGGTAGTTTACACGCAAATTGGCAACGTATGAGGCAGGCTAATGGCTCATTGCAGAAAAACGTTGCTCTTGAATTAACGAACGCAGCGGGAGTTATAGTACCGTCAAACGGCTGCGGTGTCCGTGAGATTGCTCTCTACCAGAATTATCTCGCGCAGCACGGTATTGCCATAGTAGTTTATGAATTTTTGACGCTCGGGAGAGGGAATGCACCTTTGTTCGATGGCTCGCAGGAAGTCTCAAGTACTTTTGGCAAAATCGAACACACGCTGCACATTTTATATTACGAGCATTCGCATCATTATCAGCCGATATTAAATTTACGAGGCGCCGTGGGAAGCCGTGATTTTTGCTCCTCCTGTAATTCGCAATACCATAGATTTGGCCATAGATGTTTAGAAAAAAGTGTCCGCGCTGTATGACGTCACCACCGTGCGATCCCGAAGTAAATGCAGCTATTCGATGCGAGGCGTGCGCGCGCGAGTTTTACGGGTTGCAATGTTTCGAAAATCATTTGATTGTTAAACAGTACAGAAAACGCAAATCAAACAGCGTGTGTGCCTCGTTCAAGCGGTGCCCCGAATGCCTGAAAATTGTCAGGCCTCTCGATAAAAGACGAAAACACATTTGCGGTGTGGCCTTTTGTAAAGTATGCAGAGCGGATCGACCCAATTATCACATGTGTTTTATGAAGCCTTTTCGCGGTGGTCAAAGCACGGGGAAAATACTTTTTATATTCTACAATTTTGAGACTCAGCAATGTACACAGGTACCAGGCGATACGAATACTTTTCTACACGAGCCCAACTTGTGCGTAGTTCAACGAGTTTGCACGTATTGTAGCACTCGTGATTCGATGGTCGAGCCATGCGAGTATTGCGACTCTCGACAATATGTATTTCGACAGCAGCCTGTGGGACAATTGGTCGAGCTTGCTATGCAGCGTGTCGGGCATTTTTCGCGTACCATCTGTATTGCTCATAATGCTGGTGGCTTTGACGCGCAGTTCATTTTGCGCTATTTAATCGAAGAAAAAAGGTCCAACTGCCGAGTATAATTATGAACGGTACGAAAATCATTTCGATGCGTGTTGAAAAACTTGTTTTTCTCGACAGTCTAAACTATTTTCACATGCCTCTCAGTGCGCTTCCTAAAGCCTTCGGTCTCACAGGAGCTATCGCTAAAGGTGTTTTCCCTCATCTGTTTAACAGGCCGGAAAATCAAAATTATGTGGGTCCCCTACCAGCCGTAGAGTATTATTCTCCCGACACGATGCGCCCCGCAGAGCGTGAAAAATTCTTAGCCTGGTATCATGAGTCTAAAGACAGAGACTACTGGCCGTATTCATAGTCCCTTCTTATCTCAAGGAATAAGGACGCCTTGATGAAGGCTTCCTTGAATCTCAGAGGCGTCCTTGTTTCATAGTCGCAACTCGACTCTCCCTTCCAGAAGGAAGACATATTTAGGGATATGTGATTGCTTATGGTGGTAAAACCGCTGAAAGAAGCGCCACTCGGCTATATTTGAAACTAATTCAAACCGCTTGGCTCTCGATTGTATAGCCTCGAGTGTATAACCTCAAAGTTCAAAATTAGAAATTGAGTTGCGACGAATACAATTATGGATGAAGGAAAGAATGTTCATTATACAGAGCGCGAAAGGCTGTTATTAGCTCAGCTAGTATCAGAAGAAAGCCTAATAGACTGCAAAAAAACGGGTGCTGTTGATTTAAAACAAAAAGCTGACGCGTGGGAACGCGTTACGAAGAAATTTATAAGCGAAGGGTGCACCCCACGTACCAGTAAACAATTAAGAAAGTGCTGGGACAATCTCAAACAAAAGTAAGTAATAACTATTTTGTTCCTATCTAATTGAATTAATGCATGATTTTTTCTCTATTTCAAAATGCACTTCCATTCTTATTGTTTTATAAAATTCGTGGTAAAGGCCGTACCACACATGGCCTTTTGATCCAGTCCAAGCCAGTTAGAAAAAAATTGAAAATAGGGGCGTTGTCACAAATATTTGGATCTATTCTAATTATTGTTTTATCAAAAATCATTTCAGAAAACGAAAGTTGACAACAATAATGAAGCATCAACGTCTTATGACTGGTGGGGGCCCTGCGCCCGTAGAACGTGTCGATCCAGTCATGGATTTCATGGATGGAGCAACTGGAAATATCGACGTGGAAATCGATTGTCCATTTGACAGCACAGCAGCATTTGAAAGAGATTGTAAATATTTTTAAAAGTAAACATTTATTAGCATTCTTTTATTCTGCTAGAAAAAAACTATTATCTTAACTTTTTCAGATGACATGGGGTTCATGAACGAAAGTTTAACTGTGCAGGACCAGGATGAAGATATTTCCAGTGAAATCATAGAATCTCATCCTGAAAACCGAAGTCACAGGCAAGTGTCTTCGCACCTAACGTCAGCGTCGAAAAAAAGGGACACGAGTCATGAAAACCTCAAGGTAAAAATAATTAATAAATATAAAATATATAAAACGTATAAAGACAAAATAATAAATGAAAAATTAGACAAGTAATAAGAAACCAGCTGAATAATTTTTAATAATATCAGGAATATGAGTCCAAGTACGTGGATAGCAATTTCATTACTGCTAAAGTGAAGATTCTATCTTATTAACATTGCATGATTATTTTTATTTATTTTACCCGATCTGTACAAAATTACATATATACTTCACAATTTTATGCAATTGCTTTTCAGAATATTTCCGATGAAAAGGTACTGAGACTGATACGACTGCGAGAAGCGATTGAACAGCAGCGGGAGCTTCATGCAAAAAAAATGAAAATCGCCGAAGCAGAAGAGAAGATAGCAATACTGAAGCTTCTAAAACTAGAAGAAGAGCTTAAGTCAAGTTGATTGAAAAAAATCGGTTGCCTGTAAAGTCGGTTTACTGACGATAGTTGAACGTGACAACGTCATAAGAAAATACTGATGGAAAGGTTTCATTTTTCAAAAGAAAATTTTAATTTTGTTTGTTTGATAGATATTTTGTATGGATATAGAGAAGGAGGTAAATGGAAATCACAATTGAATTGATCAAGTTACATTTATTTGTACGCATAAATACAATTATGTCAATTTTTATTTATTTTTTTTACAATGTACATATTTTTTACAAGTATGAATGTGTTTGAGCAATTGTTTTACAACTTTTATTTTTTCATAAAATTCTTCGTTCAGAAAATCATTTTAAATTTACAAAATACTTGAATAAAATTTATTGTTTAAATTTCTACTCGACTGTTAAAATTTAATTTTTGATTTTATTATTTTATAATAATAAATTTTGTATTGACATTATTTCTTTCAGCAAGTGAACTGAATAAAAGTTGTTGTTCAATTAGTTACTTAATTATTTTTGCAAATTTAATTGTAATTTGTTGTAAAAAAGTAATAATTTTGAATAATTTATTATAAGAATAAACTGTGATTAAATTATTGTTCAGAAATCTTAAATTTAAAATTTAAAAATTGGAAACATCATAAAAAATTTTGTAACTCTAGCTTTTAAAAAGCCCGCCGCAATGTGTTTGATATAGGAGAAAATTGTTCCCTTTGACGGCTGGCTGGTCCAACCTGTCATTTCAGACACGTTGTTATGATATGTGGAAGATTTAACATTTATGTTTTAATTTTTTGAAATCATAGGTACGCTCGATAATTATTTCGATCGAATAGTAAAGCAATTGATTTTTACTCATCGTGAAATAGTTCTGTTAACTTATTGTTATAGTTTTGTCAATTATAGCATAACCTACAATCGCTGCACTAGCGGACCGATGCTATTTATTTTAATGATGAAAGCACGAATATTCGACAATATATCACTGAACATATATTTAATATCGAAAGAATCATTACCTTTATCGCCGCAATTATCGTTGCTATAAACAATTCACACCACATTCACTTTTCACTGCACTTCATACTTGACGAAAACATGTACATGTATTATTGTATAGCAGCTGTCCACGCGGACGCATCGCTCATGGCTTCTGCACACTGCGCGCGATGGGCGACAAGCGATGAGCGATATCCAATGAGAGCTCGAGTATGACGGAAATGCTCTATGAGAGTGACGTTGCCATTGGATATCGCTGATCGTTCGTCGCTCGTCGCTCGCAGTGTACAGAGGCCATCACTCAAGTAGGAGAGAGACAAATGTCGAACGCTGCCGAACGCTGCCGAACGCGGAGGCCGATTGTACCTCTTTGTCGCTCGTTCCGCGCTCTCGCTTACACTTCAAGCCTTAAATGGAACGCCTCAGAGCGAGGTAACGGCGATGAGTCATGCTTTTTCGTGCGTGCAGCCGGCTCCATCGAATTATAAGACGTTATCACGTCAAAAATAGTTCTAATCAAAATTTTAAGTTGATTGTAGTTAGGTCGGTTGGTACACACATATAGAATATGTGTTCCAAATTTCATAAGGATCGGTTCAGTACTTTTTGAGTTATCACGACCACGGTACTTGAAAATGTCGTTTCGAGAAAAACGCGTTTAAAGTTTTGGTGAGTCCGGGCCGCGCGCCGGGCGGGTCACGATAGCGCGCTCAGGTAGGTGCGTTCGAAAGGCGAAAAAGGATAGTTAGACTGCTTGGAACTTTATAAAATTTTGACCGAACATTCTTGAACATATTTACTTTCGAAAAATGTAAAAAAAAAATGTTTTTTTCAAAGTTTCAAAGTAGAATCCTGCCTTAAGCGAAGACGTGATGGACAATATGGATCGCTTCCCTACGGTTATCAACATTTGTAAAATATACTGTAAATATATTTTTTACGTAAAACCCGAAAATCTTATTTAATATTGTACTAAGCCTAAATTTCCTCATTTACCGCGATGGACACGAGGTGGCAACATCCCTGGACTTCTATGATCTGCGGGCCGACAGATTGCGGTAAAACGTATTTTGTTTAAAAATTTCTGAAATGTATCACGCATATGAACAGCGAGCGCTTCGAGAGAATAATATTTTATTATTCCGAGTGGCAGACAGCATATACGGAGTACGGTGATGCTATAGAATTTCGCGAAGGATTACCCCAGACTGCCGATTACTCAAACGACCCCCGCGCGAAGCTCTTAATTATCGATGATCTAATGCGTGAAGCATCGAACACTACCGTTGTCGATCTATTCACCAAAGGCAGTCGTCATAAGAACTTGAGCGTTATTTTTATAACGCAAAATTTGTTTCATCAGGGTCATGGTCAACGGGACATCTCTTTGAATGCTAATTATATCGTTATCTTCAAAAACCCTCGCGATCGTGCTCAAATACAGCACTTGGCGCGTCAAATATGCCCCGAAAATCCACGATTTCTACAGGAGGCTTATTACGACGCAACATCTAAACTGCACGGTTATTTGTTGCTAGATCTGAAGCAATCAACACCCGATAATTGTCTATAGCGCACACGTATTTTCCCTGATGATACTCGCCATTTCGCTTACGTACCGCGAAAGAAATTAAAAAGCGGTGACACATATGGGGAATTACCAGTTCTACGCCTGTGATGGCACGCGGCGGATCGTCTCTTTGCAAGGAGAGCGTTGCGATATTGAACGCTCTTCAATATCTCACCAAAGAACAGCGTGAGGCTATTTTGCGGAAAGCGGATTCTCGTATAATACGCTGAATTTTCGAGTGCTCTTTAAACGTTCTTCGTGGTAATATTCCTCTCAAAGCCAACCAACGGAAAAAATTGCGTCGCCACGTGCCCCTTCTCAGGCGCTTAGCCGCGAATAGAGGCTGCTGGAAAAGTAAGAAGAAGTTTGTCATTCAAAGCGGTGGATTTTTACCCCTGCTGCTTGCCCCAATCCTCGGTACCATATTGTCAAATCTAATAGCCAAATAATGAAGCATGCCAGGAAAATGGTTCTGGTGCCCGAGGAGCGCCTATTACAACTAGACCCCTAAAAGCGTAGTGTCAGCGATAGTGAGGCACGACCGATGAGTCAAGCGGAGAAAACAATTACGGCGACTCTGAATCGCCTTGATATGGAGATGAGCGAAATTTTGAAATCTAATGCGTACGGTGACGAGCGAGAAAAATGGCTAGCGTATTTGCGCGTATTACAACGTTATCTACATTTCGTCGATGGCGAACGAGCACAACTGTATCATGAGCTTGTGAAGGAGCAAAAAAAAAGACACACACCCTGTGGAAAGATCAGCATCAGTAGTAGCAGAAACACGAATGAACGATTCCATTATCGTTGAGAGTGGACCTACGAAATTTCGCAATAAAGCGAAACTCTTATTGCGACGACTACATGATGCGCCGTCCTCAGATTTTTCTTGGAATGCAGCTGGTGTGGTCTCTGTCAATGGAGAAACAATCAAACATTCAAACATTATTGACCTTGTGAATGACGCAATGCGTGCGAGAAAGATGGCCAAACCGGAGGGTCGTAGAGTCTTTGCAAATTTTTTAAGGGCTATACAAGCACCTCGCGAGTTTGTGGGAAACGACGAACTGTGGTTGGAAACGCAAGCCAATTCAACATTACGCTCACCCCGCGGTAACAGCACCACCGACGCTGACGACGACGGAGACGACGAGGACGTTAGCGATACCAGTCATTCAGAGTTCTACAGTGGTAGTGAGAGCAATAAATTAACCGCACAGAGCGGTCGTGGTAAGAGAAAACGGTTCACCTGGTCCTCTCTCAAACTATCAGTATAAAAACACTTGAAAAAATTTACTTTGATCCTTCACATGAGGCGTCTTTTTCCGGTGCTACTAAATTGTTACACGTAAGTTGTAAAAAGAAAATCTCCCCAAAAAAACGATACAGTGGCTCGAAGCACAGGATGCTTTCACCAAGCATAGAGCGATACGCCGACGATTTCCCCGGCGCATCTACAATGTGCAGAACATTGACGATGTTTGGGAGGCTGATCTTGTAGACCTTCGTTCGCTCAAAAGTTATAACGATGACTATACCTATCTTCTGGTGGTCATAGATGTGCTCAGTAAGTACGCGTGGGTTGAGCCGGTGTACGACAAGGCTGCTTTAACAGTGGCTAACGCTCTGGCTCGTATACTTTCGCTAAAAAGAACAAACGGCCGATCTCCCGTTTGTCTACAATCGGACAAGGGTCGGGAATTTACAGGGTCAGTTTTTCAGACTTTCTTACAGAAGCATAATATTCAGTTTCGGGCGAGCCGCAACCCTGACGTAAAAGCAGCTGTTGTAGAGCGCTTCAATCGAACGTTGAAAGAAAGAATGTGGCGATACTTCACGTATTCGCGCCAAAAACATTATATCGGCGTTTTGCAGAATATAGTCTCCGCATACAATCGTACTATACATAGTGGCATTAGAATGACACCCGCATCTGTGACGTTGCTTACATCTGCTAAAGCGCGCGATAATTTAATGCGGCGATACAAACAACAGCGTTCTATACAGCGGTCGCCTCCTAAATATAAACCGGGTGATATTGTCCGCATCAGTAGCGCGAAGGCTGCCGTTGCTAAAGGATACGAGAGCGGCTGGAGCAGTGAGCTGTTTAAGATACATCGTATATCCGTGAGTAGTAGGCCTATCGTGTACATTCTGCATGATCTCAACGGCGAGGAGATTGACGGCATTTTTTACGAACCCGAGTTATCTAGAGTCCAAAAGGTGGGGGGTAAGAAAAAGTAGGCGCGATGAGTGATACCGAATTTTTTGTAGTTCTACCTAGCAATAGCAGCATGAAGTACTACCCTAATAACCGGACGACGCAATATACCACACACTTGCCACAGATTGTAAATTTACGCGGTAAATGGGGCGTTTCCCTAGCCGAAATACACATACCGATGACTGTTCTACACGTGCCACCTGAAGGTGAAAAAAACTTTATCAGCTTAGTGACGAACGCAGCGACCCCGGGTGTTGAGGTCAATGTCGATTTTAAAAACGAGCGTGCTTGCGTACCATCTGGGGTATACCGTAGCGTATCCACGCTACTCGAAGCAATTAACGAAATTCAATGTATCGCAGGACATTTGAAATTTCAGCATACTTTTAACGGCTATGTCTCAGCAGAGCGTGTCTGCACTGGGTGCAAAAATCTAGAACACGCTTTCCACTGTTCCCCCATAATTAACAAAATTTTAGGCTTCACTCATAGCGCGGATCATGTGGTAACGAATCAGCATATTGCGCCGCAGCCGGCTAGCCTCATGAACGGTATACTCAGTATGTTGTTTGTTTATACGGATATTTGTGAGTCCTACATGACTGGTGATGTACACGCGCCATTATTACGTGTCGTTCCCTTCGACATTGATAATAATTATAACTATGGTTCTGTGAAAATCAAAAGTTTTTCGCCACCGCGGTACATACCTCTTCTACGCACCAGCTTTCAAACGATAGATATCGATATAAGAGATGAATTCGGGCATTGGATGCCATTCGAGGGTGGAACGCTAACCGTGATACTCCAGTTCAAACGTCTAGCTTAGTTGTGGCAGAGAAAAAGAGAGAGAGAGAGCAACATGAATTACTACGATGCGTACTTTGACGCACAAGTGGGAGGTGGCAGAACAGGGTACGGGGGGATTAGCCAAGTATACATAGGGTCGCCGAACCAGCGGGGTCACGGCATCGGCAGTTTCCTTGGCGGCCTTTTCCGTCGCATTTTACCTCTCTTAAAACAGGGGGCACGAGCTGTCGGTAAAGAGGCTATACGGTCAGGCCTTAATGTGGCGAGCGATATAATGGATGCGGGGATTCAGCCTAGGGAAGCCTTCAAATCGCATTTGCGCGAATCGGGTGTGAGTTTGAAGCGAAAAGCTGAGGAAAAACTCAACAGCCTAATGCAGGGTTCAGGATATAAGACCTCGAAAAATCACAAGCTTGCGCATTCGCTCAGTAGCTACAGTGCGCGTAGCATCGGCCTAAAAAAGAAAACCGCCGCGGTGAAGAAAAAACGTACAAGCCGTGTTAAAAAAAAGAAGGGAACAGCTAGAAAGAGAACGTCGAAGAAGAAGAAGAAGAAGAAGAATTCGTGAGCTAGGACGGTGTCAGATATCTTCTCGTGAAAATGGCGTTCTTGCATGCCCATTCGTGTGAGTGTTTGAAGTCTGAGCTGGAGCTATTCTCTCTACCGCCGACTCAAACAACCATCGAGGGAACGCAATGGGTGCACTATAAACCGATCTCATCTCTGACGGATGATTCACCAATAGAATTTGTGGTACCTGGTCAAGGTGACGAATAGATCGATCTTGCTTATACCATGCTAAGCATACGCGCCCAAATACGCTCGAGTGCAGTGAAACCGGACCCTACCATTAGAGTGGGTCCCGTCAATAATTTACTTCATTCATTGTTCAATCAAGTCGATGTATTTCTCAATCAGAAGCTCGTATCTCCGCCCAATAATGCTTATGCATACAAGGCATACATTGAAAACTTATTGAATTATGGGCAGGGTGCGAAAAGCTCTTTCAAGTTGTCTGTGGTACGGTGATACAGCCGGTGAAATAGACGATGTAGCAGAAGCTAATGCAGGCCTTGCTAATCGTCGAATAGTCCTCAATGGGCGCAATGAGATCGATCTCCTCGGCCACCTCCATTGCGATATTTTTAATCAAGAGCGATTTCTTATAAACGGCATGGAGATGCGATTACGTCTTGTACGTACCAGCGACGCATTCTGTCTTGTGACTTCCTCGAAAGATTTCAGCATGCATATTACCGAGGCATCGCTTCTCGTACGCCGCGCTAAAATTGCCCCTGGTATACTTTTAGCTCACGCGCGAGCATTATCAAAATCTACAGCAAAATATCCTTTGACACGTGTCGAGGTTAAGTCTATATCGATGCATGCAGGTGTGCACGGCGATACCCTGGACAATGTTATACTGGGCCAACTGCCGAAGCGCATAACTATAGGGTTTGTCGATAATAAAGCATTCAACGATAACCGCGCATTGAATCCGTTTAAATTTCAGAATTATAAAATTAATTATCTCGCGTTATATGCTGACGGTGTGCAAATACCATCGAAAGCACTCCAACCTAACTTTGACGACACGCATCTATATGTGGATGCGTATCATACATTATTCTCAGGGACTGGCATTCACTTGCTCAATCAGGGTAATTCAATTACTCGCACAGCGTATCCCTGGGGCTATTGTCTTTTTGCGTTTGATCTAACGCCCGATCTTTCGGCGAACAGTAACAGTCATTGGAATTTGGTGAAACACGGTAGCGTGAGGCTCGAGGTACGCTTCGGTGAGGCGATAACTTCAACGGTAAATTGTGCCGTGTATGCGGAATATGATAACGTCGTGGAGATTGATGCTTCCCGGCAAGTTATTGTAGATTTCAGCGGTTGAGCTCTTCAGTTCGAGCAGAGCGCTCACAGCAGAACCATCATGAGTATCGCGATAGACATACAAGGCTTAACGGATAAGCACTACAACTTTATACCGAAAGAAGTGGCTGTTGCGTCAATCGATTCATCGTGGCACGATCATTGGATCGTCGCTCCACCTCACGCGTACAGACAATTACCGCCGGATGTGAAAAGAGCGAACGAACGGGTGACGCGTGAGCATCACGGTATAAAATGGTTCGAGGGTCATACACCATTACGCTGCATTGAGAAAATTTTGAGGGCAATCGCTACCGATTCTACGCGGATATTTGTACGAGGCGCCGCTAAATCATCCTATTTAGCGCAACTCACCGGTTACTATATTATAAATTTGGAGGACGACGAGGATAATATCTCATTTCAGCATCTTCCGGGGGCCGGTACACATTGCTCATATCACGCAGCGATACGGAAAAATCAATCGCATAAGTGCGCCCTGGATAATGTGATGAGAATTAAAACACTGCTCTGTCAGAGTGAACATCGCGAATCGCTATGGGAATATAGGACAACAACAGCGTTATCGGTTGGCTTGCCCTGCGACGTATCCTGCTATGAACAGCCTTCAAATCCTCGACTCTCTACGTGATATAAAAAAGCACGCTGTTGGTGTATACCTCGCAGATCGGATACCAAAAGTTTGGACAAAACCAACGGCTATTGTCGTGGATACTGATGGATATAAACAGCCCGGCGCCCACTGGATCGCCATGTACGTCGATCGTGACGGACGTGGATGGTACTTCGACAGCTACGGTCTACCACCAATCATCCCACAGCATCTCCGTCGACTCCGAGGAAACTGTAAACTCTTCCGATACAGCACTGATCAGCTTCAAGCTGCGGATTCGCAGTGCTGCGGACAGTATTGCATTATGTTTCTTCATTATATGTGTACTGGCTTCGGTATGCATACGTTTAGAAGCGTATTTTTAAATGATCTATCGCGCAACGATAAAATAGTTGACGATTACTACAAGGCCTTTACCCGTAAGCAGAATAAAGCTACGCGTAAAATGTTCAATAAGGGTCTGCCCACAGGAGGCAGCAATTCCTTCAATCATAAAAGTTTACATTGTGTACAGGGCTGCTGCTCCCGTAACTGTTAACCGTTCAATAAAATGATGACGGTTGAAATATTTCTCTGTGTCTCGAACTTTATTCAGCGGCGCATAGCAACGACATCGTCAGCAATTTTGCTAGAGGTCCCGTCTGGCGATCTTCGACATCAGCCATTTTGTTTTGCGCTACTCTTGGCGAAACGTGTTGGGGGAAACGGACGTGGTGGGGGAAACGGCGGTTATGATGGGTGGGTATAGCAGACCTATAAAGGATCAGTCGTTCTCGGGTGGCAACAGCAGAAGCATATGCAGAGGAAACGGTGCGAGTTAAAAGTACGCGTTGAAGCATTCTTGCAAAACTTAGCTGCTCTTCAAACGCTCATCCAGAGAAGAACAGCGTTACAAATTTTAACCCGTGAAATTCAAAAGCTCGATATCAGCGATAGACTTCTCCCAAATCAACAAGATCGGAAAGTTGTCGGAGTTCCTTCCGGCGAAAAAACTGTCGGAGTTTTCGCTAAAAACTGACTACAAGATTTCTGATGTACGGGCCGTAAAAACACGCTTCGGGCCCCAAATTATTGTTGAAGTGGACAGGGAGTTCACGTGCTTTCTACCATCCAGATTCACCAAAGTTCTGGAAAACGAAACGCTGTTCCAGCAGATGGTAACGGCTGCGCGCGAGAATAATCTTCTCATGGAATTCTTCGGGGACGATTTTAACAGTCTGGAATTCAAGCCAGCCGCCGCGTAGTGCAGCGTCTGCAGTTCCCGCGAAAGACAACGACATCTCACTTGCGTGGTTCAGTCTACCCAGAGCAGCCATGGCAAGCGCGACTTTCGATAATAGCTGCTATAAAACGTGCCCGCTGCTACTACAAATATCCCATAATCTCAACAATTGCTTGACAAAAAGTGTGCGGTTGGGTATTGAAGTTATCGGTGCTAATCAATTACACCCTGTCATACGCTTCACATGCGACAGCAACGGTTGGGCAACGCTAAATACTCCATCGTGGTTGGATTTTCGCAAACGTCTCTCTACCATCACAGCGTATCTCAACGGCGAGGGGAACACTCCTACGGTCCACACCGTGGTTTCCTGCGATAGTTACAATTTAGAATACGGTGAACATCTCAACCAGCGCACCGTAACTATCCAAAACTGCAACGACTATGGAGCAAACGCTATACACCATGCGGCGCCATTCTTCACCTTCATAAAAGATGACTTCGTCGTGATGCAGCTATTGGAGGAACGCATAAACGACTACATAGCATGGCTTCATCGTTCCACCGAGGATGTGACAAAGTGTAAAAATACAGTTGTCAGCGTAATCGCAACCGAAATATTCAGCATCACAGCGCGTCGTTTACGACGACGGATTCGTAAAAGGAAGACGAAAATTCAGGAAACCGTTCAACGCACCCTATCCTGTATTCCCGGCGAACTCTCCGCACGCGCCAGAACAAGCGTCACCGATAATCTCATAAACCATCAGTTGAAACGGTTAATTAGCAGCGATATCATGTATATATCATAAAAATGTATACTTTGTGAACATATTTGAATAAAGCAAAAAAAAGGGGGGCCACTATGGCGAACCCACCACTCCGGCCATCCCCCCTTCACGCGGGGCGTGGGGGGAAATCCCCACTCCATTCCCTCCACCTCGGATACCGAAGAGAGGGGGGAGGGGTGGGGGATGAGGACGGTCATCCCCACTCCACCCCCCACCACCTCGGCTACCGAGGAGTGGGGGTAGGAGTGGGGATGAGGAGTGGGGGTCGCCATAGTGGCCCCCATACTACTCACGGGTCTTACATGGATGATTCAACGGTATCGAATCAATCGAATATTGGATGGCCAGTGACTATAGGTCAAATTTAAAAAAAAGTGCTCAACATAAGAAAACGAAAAGCATATCAATTTGCTACAAGATACCGAGGATAATAAGCTATTTGTTGAGCCGTTGAATATGGACTTTGACGATATGGATGTCTCAAGTAAATTAGATGTAAGTTCTACTCTGCGTTGTGAAAAGCATACAAATAATTGTGCCTTACAAAATGTATTTAAAATCTTCAAATGGTGGCTGAATCATAAAGATTCATGCAAATAAAATAAAATGTCACATAATCTACTTTTTATTCTCCTCACCCCATACTTAGTTATGTCAGCATCATCTGATATCGGATTGTGCGACTGAATGCAATATTACTTTTGAATCTGAGACTCATTTTTTTGGATGGAATTTGATTGAAAATAAAGTAATATAATCGCTCAATGATGATCGAAGACATTCATCGCGATACGTTCGATAGATGTTCATGAGCCGTCTGTTGGTAGTTTGCGAGGCATTTGAAAGTTTTCGACAGTCGTTCGTGAGACGTTCCAGAGACTTCTGAAGACATTCATAGGACGTTGAAAGACATTCAAGCGACGTTCGAAGACATTCATAATACGTTGAAGACATGCAGCAGGGGTTCAAAGAGTTTCAAAAGGCTTTTTACGACGTTTGAAGGTGTTCGTGAGACGTTCAAGAGACTTTCGAAAGTGTTCATAGGACGTTTGTAGACCAAATTCCAAATTCGAGTCATCTTGAGAAAAGAATGCTGAATTGAGATAAAGTTTAATACCTGTGAGTTTGCAGTCGGTGGATAATATACGGTCCATGAATGTTTCGTTGTGCTTTGAAGCGGTGGACATTCGTATAAATCCCAAGCGGTAGACATTCGTATAGATCGAAGAGCGAAAACTCATATTCACGTATTACCCACTTTCCAATGTTCGACGTAATGATAATTTATTGATCTCATCTAATATTATATGGGGCATACGCCATTGTATCTTGAGTAATTCAACTTCTACCTCTATTGGTGGATGTTGACTGAATACACAATTATTGCCATAACGTGAACGTATTAGAATTAACTCATGATGAGCATTAATTTTCGATGAAAATGTATTTGATGCACAGCACTAGTTTTTCCAGTTCTGCCACCAACCATGATATGTAATCTGCGCTGTCATGTGATTGATACTATGATAGCGATTCGTCATATGAAAAGAACATGGGGTAATCAATACTAAATACTTCATGATATTGATACATATCCTCTGCCACGTTCTTCTCATCAGTTATTGCACACTCTCATCTTCTCTCTAACATTTGTAAGAAAAAACACTCCAAATAGGCATTTTCAATGAATGTATGTCGTGCTTTCCGACTGGAGTTGATTATTTGGAGCCACTTATTGGTATTATTTGTTAGTCGGATGGGGCAGTGCTTTATTGCTCCATAATCGATCTCATGTGATTGCAGTTTATCCTTTGATCTAAAGTAATGCTGACATCTGCGAAATAATGGATTGTTTCTTGGTTCGTCTAGTACATATAACGATATAGTAATTATGTTAACTTCACACACCGATGGCGTATATATATATTTTTTAATGGCTGTCTCTGTTTAGTCTGATTAGTTGACAGGTTATTCATCCATGTGAAATGTCATACATTATTATCCTCGGTATCTTGTAGCAAATTGATATGCTTTTCGTCTTCTTATGTTGAGCCTCGCGTATTGGAACAATGTCTTCTTTGGTGGTATACATATTGATGGATAAATTGTTTGAAGCACTTTTTTTTAAATTTGACCTATAGTCACTGGCCATCCAATATTCAATAGATTCAATACCGTTGAATAATGCATGTAAGAAGATCCGTGGTTACTGTTTCGTTCAGTTGGGTATAAAGCTGTGACTGTCACCCATGCGACACGTGTATTATCTCTTGATCGCAGCCCTCATAATCATTATCTCCCGTGGCAATGAGATATAACATTCAACGCATATTGATTCATACTTATTTACATTTATTGTAAGATTCCGTATTTTTAGTAAAGCTCAACCACTTCTACGTTGTCGAAATTCATCGGGCAGGGGTTAAAGTATAGACCATCACGCGTTCGAGTCAATTTCTTGCCACATTAAACCATCACCGCTGTGTCCTGCACCCATGCGTATAAAATGCCTGTACATGGAATACTTCAATCCTTCCAGATGTGATATTTGGACTATCAATGACTATTGATATTTAGTTGATAATCGTTGGCGATTTGTATGATCCTCCATTATCGTATTGTTGAGTACAATCCAATCAGTGGTAGAGTTAAACAATTGGTATAAAATCATGCCGATGATTCATGTCCACTGAAGTCAACATAGAGCCTATCGTCGATGTGCAGGGCTTCAAGAGACCCGTCAACGAATTTGTCCTGAAGGAGATGTTCATCGTCAAACTCCACGACAAGAATGCTGAATCGCTGACGCTCGCCTTTGACGCACCATTTGCATGGGACTCTTTACCGGCCAAGTACAAAATGACAAAGAAGTGGTTGGAACGCTATTTCCATGGAATCCGATGGGAACACAGCGGCATACCTGACGCGGTAGCTAGAAAGACAATTCGAGAAATATTGCAAGGAGCCCCCACCATCTATGCGAAGGGAATCGAGAAATGCGCATGACTATCAAGATTCACGGATTCCACGATAAACGTCATCGACTTGGAGACTCTGGACTGTCCATCGCTGCAGAAGTTGCCGAAAATCACAAACTCCAAATGCCCCCATCATTCCTTCCGCACGAAATACAACTGCCCCCATGATAATGTAAAATCGCTGAAAAGCTGGTTGAGTATATACGAAGAGTTGTGTGAGCGAGGGATTTTTTTTTTAAAGAATAAAAAACATTTCGATGAAAATATATACCGTTTGTATTTTTCATTTATTCTACGACGAAAATTGTTTCGCATTTCTCCTTCTCATACATGTCGATAAAACAGTTTTTTTAGATACATTTTTACATAGTCAAACACTTAAAACGTCGAAAACAATGGTGAGACGACTGAGATCTGGACGGCTGTTCCACTCAACGATGCTGCACCAACGAATTTGCTCTTTTCCACCATACTCCTAGACGATGGAACTTGACGCTGTTGTATTTTCCACAACTGCGTGTAGAGTTCATTATTACGCGCCAGTTGCAGCATCCTCTCTCCTGATGCAGATAGCCGTTCGACGATGATGTTCCAACGAATGTCGTCTTTTTCCACCATGTGTGCTGAGACTTGGAAAAAGTCTATGCTGTTGTATTTTCCACCTTTGTATGTTATCCAGAGACGATGATCATGTACCGCGGAGTTCTGACAGCTTCTTCGTTGGAAGGAATTCCGCCATCACGCTGACTTTGTTTATGCTCGAGAGATCCATCTTCCCAAAATTTCAAAGTTCCTTTTTTGGAGAGATGTTGATGTTGCGGTGGAATAGTACAGTCTGAGCTTGGTCCGCGAAATTATAAGCTTCCTCTTAACACTTCCACTCAAATTTTCAAACTTCTCGCCACTTTTTCCATCGTGAAAAAGAAAAAGTTTAAACACGTTAGAAGAATCCCCATACGTGGAGAATTTCCTCCATCACGCCTCTACACTTCTTCATGAAAAACAAGTTCAAACACGTCTAAAAATCCTCGTACGTGGAGAATTTCCCCCCTCATGACATTTTTGACACTCCCGACGTTGAGGTGGGGGACCGTCAATGTGATCTCTCATTTGCGGTGTATTATAATGTTCCATGCATGGAAGATATGATATCACTTCACTGTCTTTCCGATGATGTTCTGGCAAACGATCCCACAATAAACCAACGTAGTTTCCCCAATCATTTAAGAGCAAGACCTTTGGAATCTGTTCGAGCTCGTTTTTGGTCAAGTCCAGGGGGTGCTTGGCCGGATGCACTGCGTACATACTCGCACATGTGAATATTTTAACGTCATATTTCTGAATGACACCGAGACGTCGGCGTATTGAAACTTTTTTTTCAAGAGTGCAGCTCGAGCGGTCCATCTGCGGTCAAAGCCTTTGCTGATAAATTCCTAAAGTTTATAGCTTTTTCAAGAGAAAACTTCCTGACGTTTCAGGACCTGTCTCAAGTGTCAGCGAGACTCGAGTTGATACGCATACAAACATTTTAAGGATATCAGAACAACGAAACCAAGGCACCGCAGCTGCATGTAATAAAGAAAAGGGCCTTGAAGTGTCTCCTTTCATGTGATCTACAACACACACACACACACACACACACACACACACACACACACACACACACACACACACACACGCACACACACACACACACACACACACACACACACACACACACACACACACACACACACACACACACACAGACACATGCACACGCACATGCACATGTACACGCTCACGCACACACACAAACACACACACGCACACACACACAAATTAGTGTAGAAATAAAAAAACTCCGCTTGCATCGATGATAATATTTGTATGTCCATAATAAAGTATGTCTATAATAAATTAGAAGATTTATGGACTTTCAACGCTCACTCACCATGATCCCCGCCCCCACAAAACACTCGGCGACAGCGGCTTCCCGCCACCCGCTCTTCGGATCGCACGGCTACCCCGTCTATAGAAACCCCTGACATCCCCCTCATAACGCCACGCGCTCGAGCGTCGAGCATTAATTGTCGCCGAAAATGTATTTTATGCACAGCGCTAGTTTCCCCAGTTCTTCCTCAAAGCATGGTATGAAATCAGCGCATGTCATTGATACTATGATAGCGATTCGTCACATGAACAACACATGTAGTAATCAATAATAAATGTTTCATTATATTGATACATATTCTTTGCTACGTTCTTCACATCAGTCTTTGCACACTCCCATCTACTCTCGATCATTAGTTAGAAAAACTCCAAATAGGCATTTACAATGAGTGGATGTCGTGTTTTCCGACTGGAATTGATGATTTGAAACCACTCATTGGTATCATTTGGTAGTCAGAGGGTGCTGTTCTGTATTGCTCCACAACCGATCTCATGTGATTGCAATTTATCCTATGATCTAAAGTAATGCAAACACCTGCGAAATGATGGATTGTCGTTTAATTTGTCTAGTACATATAAGGATATAGTATTTATGTTAACTTCACACACATTTAAGGCTGTTACTGTTCAGTTGTGCGCTCAGGAGTCTCAATAGGTTCTTGATCCATGCGAAATGCCATACATTGTTATCTTCGGTATCTTGTATGTATAACAATTTGATATGCGATTCCTTCTTAAGTTGAGCCACGTGTATTAAAACAATGTCTTTTTGGTGGCATCCACAGTGATGGATAGATTGTTATGAAGCTCAATTTTTTTATCTATGGTCACTGGGGAATCAATATTAGATGGATTCAGTACTTTTGAATAATGTGGGTAAGAAGATGCATTTTC
The DNA here is from genome assembly GCA_964007375.1 of Ophion obscuratus. Taxonomy (NCBI): domain Eukaryota; kingdom Metazoa; phylum Arthropoda; class Insecta; order Hymenoptera; family Ichneumonidae; genus Ophion; species Ophion obscuratus. Next base: position 13,254,536 of record OZ023318.1, on the reverse strand, counting down.
ACTGTTTCATTCGGGTGGGTATTAAGCTGCAACCGGCGCCCATGCAAAACGTTTATTATCTCTTGATTGCATATCAATCGCACTCATAAACATTATCTCCCGTGGCAATGAGATACAATATTTACCGCGTATTGGTTTATACTTATTTGCATTTGTTGTAATTTTGAGTATTTTTCGTAAAGCTCAGTCATTTCGCCAGTCTCTCGCCATATTAACCCATCACCGCTGTGTCCTGCACCCATGTGAGGTATTCCCTGCCCAGGCAATTACCTGGGAAGGGAATACCTCCCTGTCCAGGCTTCGCATCCTATCGCATCCTTTCAGATACGATATTTGGCCTATCGATGACTGTTGATGTTCAGTTTTTAATTGTTCGCGCTTTATTCGATTTTGCATTTTCAGTACTTCAATAAAGTGGACGATCCGTTGCTCCCACGCAGCAAAGTCATCGACTGAACGTAAGAGCGCGGCTTGGTTGTACAAGCTTTGTTTTGATGGTTCAATATTATTCTCCATATTAACGAGTTGAAAACTCTTCCCAGTGAGATTATGTTAACTAACTGACTACTCCATTTAAAGTGTGGTTACTTCTGAGCGCTGTTGATGGTTAAAGATGGTCTCCCATCGGAAATATTTTCGTCGTTCCCTTCCAGCTTGGAAAATGCAATAGAATCACCTCCGCCAGAATTTTTTTTAAATATCGCATTGGTATATATTACCGTGGAGAGCATGAAAAACAAATAAATAAACCGAACAAGCAATTTGGATGTTCATCTGGACCAAACATCATTTTATGATCAGTGGTCGAAAGCTAAAAAAGGCTTTGCCCATAGATCGATAACATTTATTGCTTTCGTAATAAATACCTCGTTTTTATATACGTGTTGCTGATATCCAAAGCATAATTTGAGCGGCTATGAATGTGACAACAAAAATCCCATTGATTGGAGGGTGGCTACGAACGTCGACGAAAAAAGCTTTAACCATGTGGCTGACTTGGTAAGACCTGTATAGCCTGGTGTCATTTGAATAGGTTTGATGTTGCTCTGCGAAGAGCCCTACGATTCGTGATAGGGTGGACTATATACATACTGGAACACGTGGCAATATATACTATGTATCAGATATATTCATATTTGACATTTTACAGTATCATATATGATTAGGTCTGATCATATTCCACGTCATAATTGCATTTATAAGATCATATTTGGTCAAATACGGTATTTGGCCTGACCATATATGAACTCATAGCTGTTTATATCTGGCAAAGTACCAAGGCGAGTTGATACCATAAATTCGTATCTGAACATACATGATGTGATATCTGCACGTATCTGTTCGTATAAAATCATGTCCGATCAAATAGGGTGTTTTTGTTTGGTCAGGTTCCAAGGCGAGTTGGCAGCGTGAACCCATATCTGAACATATATGATGTGATATATGAGCAGGTACGTTCATGTAAAATTCTATCTCATAAGATACGATACCAAACCTGGAAAATATACGATGTCTTGCACACTCATACCTTATCGTATATGCAGTTAAGTTGTTCACACATGAAAACGTCTAAATATACGAAACAATATATGAGTCTATTATATGAGACGATATCCGATGAGATACGGCACCTCACCTGACTGTATTATATGTGATTATATGAGTTACTATATTGTTGTTAATTATTAACACGCCAAGTGATGAATTATTTGTAAATCATCCTTGAGCGGGTAAGGTGAAAAGAGAAAGTACTGGTTCAATTAGTCTATTATCACATAAATATATGAATATATATTATAAAACCCAAAATCGTTAGAACACTTTTTAAAATATATTCCGTCGCTTACATACATAACCGCCCACTCGTATAATGTGTAACATGGATTTTATCTCATTGCATTTAATTAAAAATAATTTGTCGCTCTCCTTTATAGGAATCACATGATCAATTTTGGTTTGCATTTCCAAATTATAGAACATCTTGGTGTGTTCAACAGTGAAACTTTCGTGTAAAAAAACACAATGAGTCAGCTTCAATTTCGAACAAAAATATAATCGACCCGTAAACGATCGAGTTATCGTTTAAATTAACTTGTATCGTGTAGCTATTTGTTTTCATAGTTTTATGCATTTTTGACGTATACTTCTCGTTATTGATTTTTGCTCGCACATAAACTCCCAAATTCTTCCGGTCTATACTGTAGGATGCTAATAATTCTGATTTATCATCATCATCGGCGCACAGCGGTCGAAATTCTGAAAAGCGGACAAAAACCCAGAAAAACTCTTTTTCCTAGTGATTTTATTAAAAATCCCTAGAAAATGAACGGAATGCTTTCCCAAGCCAGGGAGCGTCCTTACCTGGCTTGGGAACGCATTGCGTTCGTAAGCGTCAGGGCGACCGCATTTTTTGCTCGTCGCGCGGCGAAATAACACGAAAGTTTAGACGCGTCTACAACAGTGAAAAGCTAACGAATTTGCATTTCACAAAATGGATTTTTCTCCGGAAAGTACGTACAATTTAAATATCCTGTGCAGAAATATTATTAACAATACATGAAATAGTGAATGATTAATAACGGTGGTGGTGTTTTCCTTGGCCACGGTCTAAAAATTCGTGTTAAAAAAAGCAATGAGTCAAAAGTGGGGTTGGGTAGGGCTCTAAATCAAAATGGCCATTGTTGCTTAGACATTTCTTCAAAACATATCCAATAACTGGCTGCATATAGCTGTTTTTTTACTTTAGTTATTATTTTTGTGGAATATTTCGGCAGTATTTCGTAGTTTTCGCGTCCAAAATGTGCTTTATAGGAAATTGGAAAAAATAATTTGATCAAAAAATCATATTTTTCAATTCTTACAGATCCTTCGGGTAATACCAAAGATATTTCTTTCACGAGGAGGGACATTTTCGAATTCGTGAAACCAGTGTTGAATGGGAACATCCACGTGCTCAGTCAAATTGTTGATGCACGGGGTTGAAAAAACAGGAGCATCCATACATTTTGCCGCCCAATAAAAAAGATGCGCTGAAAACATTAAGTATCTGAATTCAGGAAAAGGTGGAAACAAGAGAACAGGATAGAAAGCAGATTCTACGCAAAATTCAACATCTGGCTCAACGGTCTTATACTTTTTATAACTGAAAATGAAGGTTCGACGACTTCCACGGAAAATACAGAGGGGCCCGGGCGTCCTTCGACAAGTTGGGACGATTTGAGTGACAGGTCATAACGGAGGAAGACAGAAAAGATTCGTGAAGCCTACGCTACACAAATGGGTCTCCGGGCTGCTGGAAATTTAAAAGCTTTAAAGGTAATTAGGGGTGTCACAGAAGGCAGTCCACCAACCGCATCAAAGTACCGGGAATCTATAGAACACGTTCCAGAAAGAGTATTGACAGGCAGCGAAGTATTATCATTTGTTGTAGAAGGTGGAGTGACGAAGAGCGTATATCAATTAATACGTTCCACATCCGCTATGATAAATTGTAGAGGAGGACCGCCTTATAGTACTGTATTAGAAGCTAAGAAAATGTGTTACCCTGATAAGTCCGAAATTTCTATAACTGAAAGTGCAGCCACAGTTGGACTCAAAGCATTATTAAATCATACAGCTGAACGATTCCCGGCTGGAAATTTAGTTATGGCGCTAATCACGCTCAGATCAGGTTTCCTGACTGCCGTTATATGGCGCTAGTATGGCAAACTGATCAGGGCGTGAACAAAAATGTAACGTTCCTGTAAAATGCTGTTCCTGATAACGGCGGGATCTGGCAGCCTGATTACGCCCGAATCTGGCAGCCTGATTAGGCCGCTATCCTGGCGCCTTATGATGGCGTGTATACGGCTGCCTGATCGGATGTATTATAGACAATATACAGAACGGATAACATAAAACTTTTTTTGTTTATTGAATATTTAACATCAAGTTATATCTGAACAGTTGGACAACAAAACATACACTTCTGAATATGGGGATGGGGATAGAGAGACATGGGGATCTTCTGCGCTGCCATTAGGACCCTCTCCACCGGCATGGAAATCTTCTTCGGTGGTGTTCGAATCCTCTCCGCTGACATTAGGATTTTGTTTGCTGGTAGCTTTATCAAGACTTTCCTGATCTTGAATTTTATCATTCGGGCCTCTTTCTGTAAATATTCAAATTTTTCGTAAACAAAACAACGTATTTCATTTTCATTTTTAAATTATATTTTACATTGAATTATTCTATTTTTAAATAAAAAAAATACTTATTTTTTATTTTATTTTTAAATTTTAAAAATGTTATTTCATATTGATATTATTTTATATCCAAGTGTATGAAAATTCATAAGGTTTGTAAAAGTTTAAAAAAGTAAGGTAATACATACCTGGTACTTGTACCGATGATCGGGACTCGTCACCTTTGTTCTCCGAACGACATCTCCTAACACGCAACCGTGTTAAATACCGCTTCCTCTCTTTGCGATTCATAACATTTTCATTTTATGTGCTCCTTTTTATATATCGTGAAAACATTCAAGTTTTAACCCAAACACAATCTATACAATGACACACGTGCAAGCATAATTTTTAAAAGCAACACTAGCACCACCACTTTAACGCTAGCCTGAGCACTGCCATGCATCCTAATAGAGCCTCCTAATAGGGCCTCCTAATAGAGCCATATTAGGGCACTGATAAGGCAAACCACTTTATGGCCATTTTCACGTTTGCCATAAGTTTGCCTGACCTGTGGCTGCCTTCTCACGGCAGGCTTACGGCCGAATTAAAATTCCCGTAATACAGATAGCCACACAGCTCCCTGATCGGGGCCTGATAATAAATCTGGCTGGCCTGAACAAATTTCCTGCCGGGTTGTTATTGGCATAATCGGACGTTCTTCTGAACGTCCTGAAGAAGTCTTCCTGAAAACAAAATTGCTGTTTTAAAATTGATATGCAAGTGGGGATGCAATAGCACTTCTGGTCAAAACACTTCCAAATAAAATTCAGCGATGAAGATGGCAATAAATCTGATGCCAACATTTTTTTTTTATTTCACTTGTCCCTTTGCAAATCTATGATAAAGTCAATCCACAGGTTATTATTTGGAGAAATCCTCGTTCTTCGTCGCCAAGATTTTGTCGCCCGATAAAAATAGTTTTTTGCACGAAATTGCCGAAGCAACAAGGACAACAAGTTAATTGTATTGAAGCACAAGAAAAAAATCTTTTGTCCTTTGAAACCATACTTTACGGCAGAAAAATTAGCATCCATTTCATCCTTGTGTTGATAATGATAGATGGTAAAGTTTGTAATTCGATTACGAATAGATCGTCAAGTATGCGTTGCTACCTTTGTGCCGCTACGTCTAAATATTTCAATGATATAGATAAGATGTTGCAAAGACCGGTCAATGAGGATTACTTCAAATTCGGAATATCGTCGCTGCATGCTTGGATACGGTTTTTCGAAAGTTGCTTGCATGTATCTTACAAATTAGACATTAAAAAGTGGCAAGCGCGCAAAGAGGATAAAGAAGGACTTGAGAGAAGAAAAAATATATACAGCAAGGTCTTAATGATAAATTGGGGCTTATTGTTGATCAACTGAAACAAGGCTACGGAACTTCAAATGATGGAAATACAGCTCGGCGGTTTTCCGAAAATGATGAAATCTCTGCTTCTACACTGAGAAAAAAGAATCGTTGAATGTGCAAAATGCATTTTGTTGTCTGGAAATTTTGTTGTTTTAACAGTTACTCAGACATGCTAAATAAGCTACAATTCATACCACTAAAACGATCAGTTAAATTAACAAAACGTTCGTTATGCCAATCAAAAATCAAGTTGAACGAATTTAAAGATATATTTTGTTAAACAAACCGAATTTTGGTTGGATGAACGATTTTTTTCAGTGTATAACGGGATTTAACGAGGAATTGATGAAGCGATTTCATGTGATATTGCAGGTGATTTCTTATGGGTTCGAGATCAATATACCAAATTTTACGTCGACACAGAAATTACTGCAAGAAAATTTATTGACCTATATGGGTGGTATTACATGCCAACAACAGTGCACAAAATTCTGATACACGATCCTGAAATTATTGATTCTTTGATATTGCCTATCGGACTAATGTCCGAAGAAGTTCAGGAATCGTGTAACAAATATATTTAAAAATTCCGGCGAGATTTTTCACGAACATGTGACCGAGCTTAAAACAATGGAAGACGTTTTTGGCAGACTTTTGATAACGTCAGATCCAATAATATCTAGTTTGCGTGAAGTTCCTCCAAAAAAACTGAAAGCATTAACCACAGATGCGGTTGAACTATTGATTTCACCATCAGTTGCGGAATCAAGTCAGATTCCTTCGATTGATACCGAGAGCGATGGATCTGAAGATGACAATGATTTTTCACTGCATGCATTAGATAGCGAGTAAGACGTTGTTGTAGTAGTAGTAGTAGTAGTAGTAGTAGACATTGAAAGATTATATAAAAATAAACGTTCAGTATCATTATACAAGGATTCATTATTTTATCCTAAACCTCTTCTTCCCAAACCTTCATAGCCTTGGAAACTCCTTAAAAAGAAATTTGGTGCAAATGAAATCGACTCTCAAAAAGTTGCCGTCCATATTGAGTCCAGCATTGTGTTTTTCGAAATTTTCGCTTTAGATTCGTATTCAGCGACCCCGAAAACCCCCGAGCACAGACTTTCACCCGAATCAAAGTAGTTTTTGAAAAAATGTTTTACCGTTTCGGATCCGCCATTCTGTTTCTTTGAAATTTTGACTTCGGATTCATATTCAGCGATCCCAAAAACCCCCGGGTACAGACTTTCACTCGAATCGAACAGGTTTTGAAGACATTTTGTACAGCTTCGGATCCGCCATTTCGTTTTTTGAAATTTTGACTTCGGATTTGTATTCAGCGACCTGAAAAATCCCCGAGTACAGACTCTCACCCGAATTCGGAATTATGTCCGCTTTATCAGGATTTCGGACCTCTGTGCGGCGGTCATAATTGTACTTTTTCCGATTAACTGGGGTTCACTTTCACGAGATAATATGGAAGTTGCAATTTGTCCTGCTTTGTCGTGATTTCGAAGTGCTTGTACACCTTGAGCAATTTTTAATTTATTGATAATTGATTGGCCAATGTGTTTCGTACCATGAACACATTTTGCAAGAAATCCGTTGAAATATTCGAATGGAAATGATGATGTTGCCCATAGAGGAACCCATCTTTTCACAACTAGCACAAGATGCTGAAGCTGGTGCAAATTATATGATAATTCACGATCACTATACAAAGTTTCGATTTCTTTAACGAATAATTTCAACAAAACTTCAGCTTGCTCTCAGTCTGGACTTTTTTAAATTCGTTTCTGAAGCAAAAGGAATAACGGTTTAACTAATGGGATCCAGTGTTGCGAATATTCATGTGATAAATAATCGACTGTCGCTGTTTAAGCTAATAAAATAGGATGAAATTATAATACTCCGATGCCGTATAGAATTTAGCTAGCATTATCTTTCGTGGCCTTCTTTTAAAGAAATACGGTGGTCGAATGCTTAATAAGAAATTATCAATTTCTTCTATATCTCCTTTAATATTCCACGGCCCTCGCTCGAAAAACCACAGATGCACAAACCGTTGCACAGTGGTCCGAAATCCCGAAAAAGCAGACATAATTCCGAATTCGGGTGAGAGTCTGTACTCGAGGGTTTGTCGGGTCGCTGAATACAAACCTGAAGTCAAAAATTCAAAAAACAGAATGGCGGATCCGCACCGGTAAAAATGTCAGAATGGCGGATACGCACCGGATCTCGACAGTAGTGGCAGAAGATCCCTCTCATCGATGCTTGGTGTTCGGTGTAGAAATCGCACACTGATATAGCTTCTTAAAACTCTTCTTGTATATGGAAATAGCACGGAGTGCAATACTTCGCTCGACCATTTGTCGCGAAATTAAAATAATTCACTCAATACACAACTTCTTGATTGAAATGATGATGATGATGTGGCTATGATTATGGTAATCATCAACAGGGCCACTCTCATATGCGGAATCTGCCGATACGATATCATTTCCAGTTCGTATATTTCTTTAACTTTCATCTCGTTGTTGTCGAACTACGACGAACGCTTCGCTAATTGTAGCTTCCATGTACAGGGATTTCCCCTTTTTACATTTACCACCATTTTCTGCAATCCACAGTCCTAATCGATCCCCACCTTGCGGCCGCAGCCGACTTCCCCTTATGTATCGCATTTACCATGACATTTTCTGTCATAGGTATAGGGAAACTGCGGAAAACCTATACCAACACAGCCGGTCACGAGTTCGCTTCCCAGCCTCGGAGCTAGACGCTTTTCGTCGAGAAATAGCTCACAGGCTACAGCCATACACACCCGACACACACACGTACCGGTCCGTGTGCGCGACATCCGTGTAGAACTGGAGCTAAGTCAAGCCTGTGTTTTTATTTCTCTCCGGAATGACGAGACGGTGATGCGAACCCGCGACCTCCTGATGTGTTGATTTCAGAGGCAAGCACGCTAACCACTAGACCAGCGCATCGGTTTGATTTTATTAACTATTATTGTACTCTTCTTTTTTCTGTGGCTCTTTCGTTGCAAAATCAGACCTCGGAGGCTGAAGACTGGAACAGTGAAAATGGCTGTGCGGATCCGCCTTAAGGTTTTGGTTTTTGGATTCACATTGGGTTGCAGTATGGTGGGAATGGCCATGTGTTCCTCGAATCTTTCCAAATTTCAAGACCAAGATATACAAACGGGTTTTTTATCGATCGAACATGCAGAAAACAATGGGGATGTGTAGACAAAATTGGCCTTCTAAGATGTCACATCCTGTCTTTGGACAAACGAAAGATTCAGTCTCAATGTTTTTTTTTCTCAACTAAGGGTGGTCATGTGCTGTCCGAAAAGAAAAGTGAGACTCCATCGTGGAGGTGAAAGCTGACTTGCTAGGACTCTTCTCAAGTATTGAATTTTACGATCTCCACAAAACAGTGTGTGGAAACAGAGTATGGATCGTGGTATTTTGAGGTTTCAGATTGCTATGCATGCGCGACTTGAGCATAGTTACTCTATCGGCTGGCACTTACAGTATGTCTTTTTCACTTATGCCTCTGATATCGCGTTGAATAGTCGGTCCAGATATCAGATGGCATTACATTTCCGTCATAAACACGACTCATACTTCAAAACCCATAAAATTCCTCGCATACTCTACATCGATTGTTTTATTTTTTCCTGCTCTATCCCGACTCTATACCTATTGTAGTTTAACAATGTCTGAGAGGGGATGCCTTTTAATATAATCAGTCAAAGATAAAGACGGCAAATTATTTCTCTTTGAGTTATGAAAATAGTTTTTCTTAGTGCGAGCACCCGCGTCCTATGCATTCGCCACCTATCGCTTCGGGTAGGCTCACGCTTGAAAACCCATAGAATGTTTACAACAACCATGATATGAAGACACTGATTACGTTTACAACAACCATGATATGAAGACACTGATCCGAAAAAATGTATGGGTTTTTTTTTATTCTACCGGTATCCGGTTTTTCGTCCGTGAACGTTAACATATACTGGGTGATAATTAAAAATGGCCACCCATTTTTTTTTATTCTTGCGCGGCCATTTTGGGATGGCAGAGGTGCGCTTTTGAAATGGTCTTTGGAGAACTCTTAAAAAAAATATAGCGCCTATGTTGGACAATTATATTCTACGATTTTTTTCTTGGTACTAATGAAAATAGCATTCCGCGCTTACAGAAGCAAAGTGGACTTGATTCCGAACATGTAGGACCCGGTTGAGGGCCTACATGTTTGGAAAAAGGGTACCATTGAGAAAAACAACATTAAAAAAATCAATATCGAACGATAGTTCAAACTCAACTCTGAGGAACAGCGGAATTGAACTGGCCGGGAACGGAGTGGGCGTTAAAGCATTCACCGCTTCTTCTTGTCGCGGCTGTCATGAGGTTGCAGAAGTCACCGAGAGATGTCGGGTCGTGGCTGACGTTACGATGACAGGCGTTTGAGTGTGCGAATGTAACGTGGAAGATGAATGTCGAACGGGCTTTATTTATTCGCAGGTTCCGCGGAATCCGCGAACGATAAATACGAAAGTGGCTAAAAACCCTGGCCAAGAGTCAATAATTAAACAAGCGATGGTTGTGAGACACTCGACGATTGGCCTAACGATTTGAGCCGCACAGGACGGATGTACCGTTTGCGACCGTAAAAAAGCGGATTTCCCGAAATCTGGTTTACGGGGTCAATTAAAATAACTGAGAATCCGTGACGATTAAAAGTGAATGCGGTCTTAAAGATTATGAGGAAGTACGTTTACCTTAGAGTTTTACGGCAAGAGGAAGCGATTAAGAGCAGGTTTCACGGGGTAGAATTGCGAAACGGGATGCGTCCAAATTCTTATATCGAAATCGGATCAGGGGATTTCCTTCAAACGGGGCGAACGTTTCGTTTTTGGGTGTGAGAAAGCTCCTTAGCGAGAAGTTGATTATCAACAAAAAATGTTGAAGGGTTCACGCAGAAGAAGCGTACGCGTGAATCTTATTTTTAATCGAAGTAGAGGATTTTTACGAAATAGGGTCTATTTATCGACTTGTGCGGTGGCATTTGAAACTTGAACCAAAAATCGACTTTGGGAAACCGCATTTTTGTGGGGCAAAATTAAGAAATACGGCATTCGCAGTTTATCAAGGAACGGGTCTAATGGGTTTGTGAAAATATGGAATAGAAACAGTCTACTCTTTTCAGATGCAAAATAGTGACTTAACTTTGCCTCGAGTCCGGAACCTCATTGTAGGTGTCACCCAGTGGTCCCAAGTCCCAAAAGGCCGGCCAAAAGTAAAAAACGTATTTAATTCGGGTGAAAGTCTGAACTCGGGGGTTTTCTGGGTCGCTGATTATGAATTCGAAGTCAAAATTTGGAAAAACTAAATGGTGGATCCAATACGGCGGAAAATTTCTTCAAAAACATTAAATTTGGGTGATAGTCTGGACTCGGGGGTTTTCGGGGTCGCTGATTACGAATTCAACGTCAAATTTTAGAAAAACAAAATGGATAACTACGGCGGAAAATTTCTTCAAAAACGTATTCAATTCGGGTGAAAGTCTGTACGCGGGGATTTTTGGTGTCGCTAACGACGAATTCAAAGTAAAAATTTTAATGAAAAAAAGTCGCAGCTCCAGTATAGCTAAAAATGGCGCCATTGCGAATAATCGTTAAATTTCTTTCAAATTTCCTGCATAGAGATTTTCGAGGTCACTGATTACGAATAAGTAAACATATTCCAAAAAAACAAAATGGTGCATTCGATATGGACGGCTCCTTTGTGCAACGTCAATTCGATTTGCGCGGATTTCACTTTTTAGGAGTCATCAACGTTGTTGATAATGAATATGAAGTCAAATTTTGGAAATTATGACTATGAATTAATCATTATTACAATGACAATGAACATTTAAAATATGTTTCTTTCATTCTTTTATTTCTAATCGATATAATTTTAGCATCTCTTACAAATAATCGCTGTTCTGTGACTTATCGGCATGGTCAGATGCATCGCTCGTATTATTTGAACGAATCTGCCGTGTTATAGAGGAAGTTATGGCTGCGAAAATTTCAGAATTGTCGAAAAAACTCCGTGTTGTATTGCCGTCGCTTGAACTTCCATAGCCTGGTTTCGGTCGATCAACAATAAGCCCTAATCTGTCACGAAAACCTTGTGTTATATATTTTTTCTGCTAGCAACGTTTTCTTTGTCGTCCTCGCGCCCTCGCCGCTTTTGTATTCCAAATTTGTAAGCTACATGCCAGCAACAATCAAAAAACCGTATCCAAGCATGCAGCGACGATATTCTGAATTCGCAACGATCTTTACTAATCGGTCTTTGCAACATCTTATCGATATCATTAAATTATTTAGACGTAGCACTGCGAAGGGAGCAACGCATACTTGTCGATGTTTTCAAAATAGAATTACAAACTTTACCATCTATCACAAAACAAGTTTAAAATTGATGTTAATTTCTTTGCCGCCCATTGCAATTTAAAACGGCACAAGGTTTCTCTCTTGCGCTTCTCTCTTTGCTCTTGCTTCGGCGGTTTCGTGTAAGAATTCAATTTCAATTGGGATACAAAATCTTGGCGACGAAGGACGTGGATTTTCGAAAATAATCACGCGTGGGTTGACTCCATCAAAAATTTGCAAAGCAAGAAGTGAAATAAAGTTAATGTTGGCATCCGATTTATTGCCGTCTCCATCGCTATATTCATGTTTGTAAGTACTTTGACCAGAAGTGCCATCGCGTCCCCATTTGCATATCAATTCTAAATTACCAACTTTGTTTCAAGAATACTTCCAAAAACGTCCGATTGTACCATTAATATTATTTCAGCTGTATGATATCGCAATGCTTGAAGTACAACTGTGGCTCCACTTTTAGTTACATAAATTTCTGACTTTACAGGGTTTTTTTAGGCACTTCTGGTCAAAGTACTTACAAACAAAAATTTAGCGATGGGAACGGCAATAAATCGGATGCCAACATTATCTTTATTTCCCTTCTTTCCTCGCAAATCTTTGATAGAGTCAACCCACGCGTGATTATTTTGAAAAATCCACGTCCTTCGTCGCCAAGATTTTGTAGCCCAATTAAAATTGAATTCTTGCACGAAACCGCCGAAGCTACTAGGGCAGAACTTTATTGTATCGAAGCGCGAGGAGAGAAACCTTGTGCTCTTTCAAACTGTAATTGGCGGCAAAGGAATTAACATAAATTTCAAACTTGTGTTGTGATAGATGGTAAAGTTTGTAATTCTATTACGAAAACATCGATAAGTATGCGATGCTAACTTTGCGATGCTACGTCCAAATAATTGAATGATATCGACAAGATGTTACAAAGACGGATTGATAAAGATCGTTGCGAATTCAGAATATCGTCGCTGCATGCTTGGATACGGTTTTTTGAATGTTGCTTACAAATTAGAAATACAAAAGTGGCAAGGGCGCGAAAAAGACAGAGAAAATGTTGCTAGAAGAAAAAAAATACAACATGGTTTTCGTGACAGATTAGAGCTTATTGTTGGTCGATCGAAACCGGGCTATGGAAGTTCAAATGACGGACATACAGCACGGAGTTGTTTTTCGAAAATTTCGAAATTATCGCTTCGGGAACGGGAATTGATAAAGAATGGATATAGCGATTTCCTATTGTATTGCACGTAATTTCTTGTTGTTTTGAAAACGATATATCCAAATTTCGCAAATACACGGAAGATACTACACTAAAATTTGTCGAACTCTATTCGTGGTACTTCATGCCAACTACAGTACATAAAATTCTTATTCACGGTCAGGAAATTGTGGAATTTTTGTTACTTCCTAGCGGACAAATGTCTACAGATGCTCAGGAATCATGTAACAAGTATATTAAAAGATTCCGAGAAGATTTTTCACGAAAATGTGACTGCATCAAAAACATGGAAGACAATTTTTGCAGGATTTGAGTAACGTCAGATCCAACAATATCTACTCTGCGAGAATTTTCTCCAACGAAACTAAGATCGTTATTCCCATACGCGGTTGAACTATTGATTCCACCTTCAGTTACAGAATCACGTCTAATTTCTTTGAATAATACGAGCGATGCATCTGGCGACGGTGACAAGTCCCAGGACAGCACTTAATTGTAAGAGAATCTAAAATTATATCGATTAGAAATGAAAGAATGAAAGTAATCATTAGTATCATTAAAGAATGAACATTAAAAATGTTCATTCTCATTGTAATAATGAGAATGACCATTGTTACAATGATTGGAACTGTATTCCAATCCTCTTCTTTCCAAATCTTCAAATGTCAACTGTTATTATATTTTCCATTTAATTGATTCACAATCATGATTTCCAACATTTGACTCCATATTCGTTATCAGCAACATTGAAGACTCCTAAAAAGTGAGTTCCGTGTAAATCGAATTGACGTTTCACAAAGGAGCCATCCACATTGAATGCACCATGTTGTTTTTTGAGAATATATTTACTTATTCGTAATCAGTGACCTCGAAAATCTCTATGCAGGAAATTTGAAAGAAATTTTATGATTACTCGCAATGGCGCCATTTTTGAGCTATACTGGACCCGCGACTTTTATTTTTCGAAATCTGACTTTGAATTCGTGGTTAGCGACCCCAATAATCCCCGAGTCCAGACTTTCACCCGAATTGGATACGCCTTTGACAAAATTTTCCGCCGTAATGGATCCCCCATTTTGTTTTACTAAATTTTGACTTCGAATTCGTAATCAGCGACCCAGAAAGCCCCCGAGTTCAGACTTTCACCCGAATTGAATATTTTTTTGACTTTTGGTCGGTCTTTTGGGATTTGGGACCACGGTGTGACACCTCAAATGAGGTTCCGGACTCGAGGCAATGTTAAGTCTGAAAAGAGTATATTCCATATATTCCATATAGAATATATTCCATATTTTCACAAACCCGTTAAACCCGTTCCTCGATAAAACGCGAATACCGTATTTCTTCTTAATTTGGCCCCCCCAATGCGGTTCCCCAAAGTCATGTGTTGGTTCAAGTTACAACTGCCACCGAACAAGTCGATAAATGTACCCTATATCGTAAAAATTCTCTATTTCGATTCAAAATAAGATTCGCGCGTAAGATTCTTCTGCCTGAACCCCTTAAAATTTTTCGTCGATAATCAACATCTCGCTAAGGAGCTTTCTCACACCCAAAAACGAAACGTTCGCCCCGTTTGAAAGAAGTCCTCGGATCTGTTTTCGACATGAAAATTTAGACGCATCCCGTTTTGCAATTCAACCCCTCAAAACCCGCCCTTAATCGCTTCCTCTTGCCGTAAAACTCTAAGGTAAACGTACTTCCTCATAATTTTTAAGACCGCATTCACTTTTAATCGTCACGAATTCTTAGTTATCTTAATTGACCCCTTAAACCAGATTTTGGGAAGACCGCTTTCTTTACGGTCACAAATGGTACATCCGTCCAGTGCGGCTCGAATCGTTAGGCCAGTCATCGATTGTCTCACAACAATCGCACGTTTCATTATTGACTCATGGCCAGGGCTTTTAAGTGCGTTCGCATCTATTCATCGCCGATTCCGCGGGACCTGCAAATAAATTAAGCCCGTTCGACATTCATCTTCCACGTTACTCTCGCACACTCGAACGCCTGTCATCGTAACGTCAGCCACGAGCCGACATCTCTTAGTGACTTCTGCAACCTCATAACAGCCGCGATAAGAAGATAGCGGCGAATGCTCCAACGCCCACTCCGTTTCCGGCCAGTTCAATTCCGCCGATCCTCAGAGTTGAGTTTGAACTATCGTTCGATATTCAATTTTTCATGTTGTTTTCGTTTAATGGTGCCCTTTTTTAAGGCCCTTAACCGGGCCTTGCATGTTCGGAATCAAGTCCACATTGCTTCTGTAAGCGCGGAATACCGTTATCATTTTTACCCAGAATTTTTTTACTCTTGTGGAATATATTGGGTGTACAACTTAATTCGGTCCGTTTTTTCGCTTAAAATATGGACTTATTTGAATGATAAAATGAATTAATAGATTCATCGAAATATCGTTTATCGCTAGCCACTACTTTTCCTCATCTTTCTGATAATTTATGAATTCCGTCGCGGATGCAGCGTTCATCTTTTGAAGCCAAGAATGAATCGTGTCAATTTTTGATACCCTGTTATGACGTGAAGCATATTCCAGTCACAGTGTTCTGCATCGATCGAAGAAATGGTAGTCGGAAGGGGCAAGGTCTGGGCTATAAGGCGGGTGAGCCAGAATTTCCCACCCGCTATTTTCCAAATAGTTTTTAACCACAGTAGCAACGTGAGGCCGAGCGTTGTCATGTTGAAAGAATCTGGACTCGTGTCTGGTCGCCGATTCTGGACGTTTTTCGGCTATAGCTCGCTTTAAACGGATCAATTGCTGCCTGTAGCTGTATACCATAAACTTCCGCAAGCATTCGGTGGGCTCCAGCTGCACTTTTCTTCCAATTGAAACAGAAAATCAACACTTCCCGCAAATGGTGCTTATTTGGGACGAAATTCGACATTTTTACCGAAGTAAAAATTAGACTTGAAGCGCAAAATTCAACGGTCTGTAAACGATATTTGGTTAAGATATGTTGATTCTCCACGATACAGCAAAAATTATCTGTTGCCGTCAAACGTTTATAGCACCTAAAGCCATCTTTTGAAAACGAATCGAACTAAGCTGTACACCTAATACTTTTTCCATATAGGCACTCTGATTTTTTCCAAAGAGTTCTCGCAAAACCATTTCAACAGCACACCTCCGCCGTCCAAAAATGGCCGGGCAAGAATTTAAAAAAATGGGCGGCCACTTCTAGTTGTCACCCTATATATGCTATATTCTGTCAAATAAATGATATTCTTTTCGTAATCAACACAAATTTACTTCTTGACAAAACTCCGTCAAGAAGTGATACCTTCGACACCGTGCGATAATTACTTTTTTTAAACTATGGACCACGTAGTTTCTTTTCAAGTCGTGGCACCGTATCTATCTATAATACCACCAGAATTAATAAAAAAGACCCGAAATTCTAAAACCTATGAATTCTACAACGAGATACTTCCATTTTACTGGTATAAAAGAGCCTTACTTTCATCCTTCCAAATAATCACATGTTTTGCAGCGGACTATAATATCGGTTTTTTTTTAAATTAAAATGTCCAACTTTTCCCTTTGAAATTATGTAAAATGAATTTGAAAATATTCAAAATTACAGAAGGTACGAATGTTTGACAAAAACCATGCATTGTTAAAAACTCAATTTAAACGGTTTCGGTTTTTCAAACCGAAAAACTCAATTTATTTATAACAATTTGTGGTAAAATCAGGCTCTATCTCAATCTTTCGTATTCTAAATCCTTTATCGAAAAATTCTACGTTGGGTCCACGAAAATATCACTATTGTAGTCGACACGACCGTTTCTTAAAGTCGGCCGGGTGCCAAACACCGAGTGTACCGTTTGTGATCGGATGAGGAAGTGTACCATTGTAGGGTTAATAGTTGGGTAAAAAGATCCTTATTTCTCCGCGCGCCAAGGTAGTGTAACCCGTTATACAATTACCCCCTCTTTAGCATTGTGTTCCTTGTTCTCCATGCAGTTCTCCACCACAACGATCAAGTTATGAGACCCTTGCCCAAAAGGCGCGTTCCAGTGGCTAAAAATGTAACACAACTATTCAGCAACGCCACCGAATAAGAGACATGGTTGCATGTAGTCTAGAGAAAGAGATGCATATTTTATCATGAAACTGTCATTATATGAAAAGATTGCAGTTGGAATTCCACAAGGCAGCATCCTGGGACCAATGTTATGCATACTGTACACTGCTGAACTCCTACAACATCCAGCAATATCCTTAGCATCATTTGCTGTTGACATGACCAATATCGTTCAATCAGGATGCTACAGATTGGACTTATTCAATAACCTTTAATAACATCTGAATCTTACCAAATCTTAGTGTGCAAGATAGAAAATAAAACTAAGCGAAGCAAAATGTCCACACCTCATTTTACACTTCGCCGTGGAGTATATTCTTGAGTCCTATTTAAAAATTTACCACTGCCAATAGGCGACAGCTTAGTTACACTATGAGAAGAAGCTCACGTGAAATACCCACACGCGACTTAAACGAATCAATTCAAACAGCCTGATGCTAGTGTGCCTAATTGACTGGACGGTAAAAAAATCTGTTAAACAAAATCCTGACACACACGACTATAATAATTCCTAGGGGTGTGCGGGTACCCGATTCACTCGGGTACCTGATGTTCGGGTCGGGTCGGGTACCCGACGGGTTACGTTTTTGCATTACCCGCCACTATCGGGTATAAGAATTTGATAATCGGGTACTCTCAAATTTTTGGTAGTCGGAAACGTCGAGTACTCTTAAACTTCGAATATTCGTAAACGACTCGGAGATTCGTATCTATTATTCATATTTCTTTTTTATTTAGGTATATCAACCAAATAATGGGAGAAAACGAAAACTCGAAGAAGGCAATAAAACGACTAAATGATAATACTGTAAAAAATCTTTTTTCTTCTCACTTTTCTATCTTATGTGTGTGTGTACGTACGTGCGTGCGCGCGCACGCGTGTGTATGTGTGTGTCTGTTAGGGTGGAGTGAAAAATGGTCACTTTTGGCGGATCGTATCGAAATAGCGCGGGAAAGGTGCGTTTTGGCATCACTAAAAAGTGTGCGAAAGAAAAAAAATGTACAATAAATATTTTCTGTCCCCGCGAACGCCTTGAAGTTTTGATTTTTTTAACGTGGGTTTTACATGGAGAAAAACCCAAAAACCAAGATTCAACGCCTTGCGTTTATTCGAAGCGAGAAGAATGTAACTTCCATTTGACATTTTAAAATTGAAAATATCTTGATTAGTTTCAGAGATATAAGCGTTTTAAGAACAAGTTTTACCTGGAAACAAATTTAAAAATGACAAAAAATTGAATTAAGAAGAATGAATCGCCGAAATTACCAGTTAGCACTAGACAGAATTAATGAAAATGCGACGAAAAATCTTGCTTTTATTCAGTTTTTCGACATTCAAATATCTCGATATTTCTTGAAATGCGAGCATCTTAAAAGAAGTTTGCCGGAAAAAATTGTAAATATATACATAACAAAAATACTAAAAATATTAAATAAATTATTGGGATTTCTTATGAACTCGAACCTATCGACGAAGGGTAGATGACAGAAAGCTGAAGTCTATTTCGTCCGTTTTGGTACGTTTCCGTGGCGCTATCTACACTATGAAACGAAATTTTGTTCCGGCAACACGACTTATCGAGTACCCGATGTCAGACGAGTACTCGAAAAACTCGGGTACTCGATAAAGTTCCCGAGTATACCCGTCCGATCACGGGTATCCGAAAAACTCGGATACCCGATCGGATAATAGTCTAATTACCTGACCCGACCCGACCAATTCTGCTACCCGCACACCCCTAATAATTCCCATATGGGTCTATGAGGCCGAAGTGTGCAGCTTTGCGAAAAATGCTAATATAAACCCCCAAAACAGCAGGCTGCCCCTACTATATCTCAAATTATACACTACACCAACACCTTACGTAACACTTGTAGATTATGCAATATCTGCCAACTACAGAAATTTACATGCAAAGCTTAATAATCACGTCAATCCACTAATCAACCAACAAGGAGTCAGAAATATTCCCGGGAACCCCGTATACAGGCTCTAACGTCGCTAGCCTTGTGATTTTCTTCTACCTGTAATCAATGTGTCACCGACCATATTCTCGAATATCTAAAACACTCTCTGCTGGGATAGTATGCGTTCTCGTATCCTGAGCCAAGTTAAATAGAATCAAATTTGTTCCAATTACATGTAAATGTGCAGTTGTAAGATGAAAATATATTGACTAAAAAAAGGCAATCGGCTAGTTCGAGAAAGAGAATTTTGCATGGTTGTGTTCCAAAGAAAAATAATTATTATCTAACCTCTCCAGATAACTCTTGGTTACCCTCAATTTGTTCTGTGAATAATAATTAAAATCATGATCGCGTGAAGTACAGATCAGATCAGTAATATATCCCTAGTTTACGCGATAGTTGGAGTCTTACTTAATTTAATTAATTAAAAAGGTTTTCCTTTGAAACTATGGATTGTCTACTTTCACCACACAACTATGATTGAATATATGTTTAACACAATATGTTCAACACACAATTGAATATATGTTCACCGCTGATCGGCAGTTGAGGTGCCGTTAACAATTTTTAAAAATATACACATTTTCTCGCGACTGTTACTTGTGCAGGCGGTAGGAACGAAAAGATCTGTATCTTCGCAAGTTTTTTTTCTCAAGCATGAATGCCAAAAGCTTGCACAACATTTCCAGTGTATTTGTGTGGTTCATACGTTGTCCTTTTATAATATAATGGTGATATGTATTTTTTTTGCGAAAGTAGTACGGTGATCTTTTAAATTAAGATGAAACATTTTAAAAAGATTATTGCTAAGGTTTAACAATGTTGTGTATAAAATTTCTAGTAAACTTGTGCAATACGTACAATATACTGCGCTATTTTGAGGGTAATTTAATTTCTTTTTGTACATTCGATTAATGTCGATTGTGTAATAATTCCATTGTTTAAATAAAAACAAAAAATACCAGTTGCAAGATAAACCAGACATTTTTAATGCGGTAAAGCAAACAGCGGGCCGGGGTGGATTTTTCGTTACTTAGCGTACTTTTTGGACTAAAAAAATGTTATATACCCTTAAATTTTTCGACGGTCGCCGTATCCGCACATGTTCATACAAAAGAAGGTGCTAGTGAAGTTGCCTGTGTGAAGTAAGACCGAGGGGCGTCTCGCTTAGAACTATTAATAGTGTCATGAACCGTTTAAGCGTACTTTTATTTATATACACGGACGGGCACACTCGTATACATGGATGAGCACGATCATAGTATTAGAATAAGAAAACGCAAGAGGCGTACAGCGAGGGTCTCTAGGCAAAATATGTGCCAGATTTCTTCAGTACTCATCGAAATGCCGACACAAGTCGTGCTCCAAAACGTATATTTATATTTCTCTGCGGCGCGCCTGGATGAAAATACCATCAAAAAATCAAATTGTCTCTGAAGATGAACAAAAAAATCAGTTTATTAGTCGTACACGAGTGAAATAACGGGAAAAGTTACTGAAGGAAATTCGAGTGTCATCGGTGCTATTCACAAAAATCTCGGAATTGAAGTAAAAAACATTTAGAACCTTACGTTTCAACAAAATTGTCAATCGTAAATGAAAGGGTTCTTGAGATTTGTCTGGCAGAAGGAAATTGAATAATTTCTTAACAAATCATTCGCGCCATGCAAGAGGCGGAAGCAGAGAAAGACATTTGCTGGTTGTGCGGAAAAGAAGCAAAACAAAAGTGCAGTGCGTGCAAATCGATATATTACTGTAGCCGCAAGCATCAAAAATCGGATTGGAAGAGACATTCGAACAATTGCCGAAGTTTCGAGCTCAAGACGGACCCAAGACTCGGACGACATTACGTAGCAAAGCGAAAGATCGACGTTGGTATGATCGTGCTGAGGGAAGAAGCGCCTTTGTTAGCTTGGCCGTCCCAGGATACACCACCCGTTTGCCTGGGCTGTTACACCGTTCTCCGGGCTGACAATTCACGACCGTGTGAAAATTGCGGCTGGCCGTTGTGTTGCAATTGCGAGAATCATGATCGCGATGGCGAATGCGAATTTACGATGAGAAACCGTGGCAGCAAGGTGATGATATCGGATTTTGAGATACCACATCCTACTTACAGATCGATTGGTGTGATAAGAGCGCTCGCTTTGCGCGACAACAAGCCAGAAGCTTATCGCAGGCTCTTGAAGCTCGAGGACCATTGCCTCGAGCTGTCCAAACAATATGGCAGCTCTCTCGATGCCCCCAAAGAGGTTGCCAACTTCGTCAAGAGATTCTTCAAAATTGAGGACATTGGCGAAGAAGAAATCGCAAAAGTTATTGGAATCCTTCAGGTTATTTCTAATCAATTATTTTTATACCCATTTTTCGAGTCTCGATTCCTTCCCATGCTCTTGCAGCGTCTTACCAATTGTTTTACCTCGTACCCAACAATTGGCGCTCCAGTATTCTCACTTTCTCAAATTCCCCCAAAGTCTTACCTCCTTCCTAATGCCCTACTATGTAACATCTACATGGGGACACAAGAAATCATATAAAAACTATGCCTATACAGGTACGTACCTACATTTTACCGAGTGTGTCTTACATTATCATTAACAACTTAGTTACACTGAATCCTACTCACAAGGAACATCCCTCAGGTGTCCGCCTTCGATTTTGTTGAAACTCATATATGTGAAAGAGCATCGAAACCTTTGAAACACGTATTTTTTTATCTGCGGAAAAACGGATTTAAAGGAGGCAACCGCCCCTCAAAGAAAGGCGTGTCGAGGGGTGATTTTGCAGTTTCACCCAGAAGCAATTCACCGATTTAAATGAAACAAAAACGAAAATTCGTCTAATAAAAACCGATGAAAAATCCACTATGAAAATGTTAAGAAAAAATTAAATTAGGGGGTAAACCACCCCTCAATTAGATTTTTTTCATCCCCCACTTAAGACGATTGTATGCAAATTAATAAAACAGGTATCATTTCGAAGGGGGATTAAAATTACAGTTGACGCGTTTTTGCGTTTTAGCGGCATGTCAAATTTAAGGGGGTAAACCACCCCTAACATAAATGTATTTATCATGGTCGTTTTTTCTTTGTTTAAAGTGTATCCGCTGATTCTAAATATTTCTATAAGCTATAATTTAATTTTTTATCATATTTTAAAATTATTACATTCGTCTTAAGGGGTAACTACCCCTCTGACGAGAAACATCATTGAAGTATCTGCTTTCGATTTCGTAGAAACTCATATATGTGGTAAAGCATTGCAAACTATTAAACAGGTTTTTTTTGTATCGGCAGAAAAACGGTTTTAGGGGATGAAACCTCCCCTCAAAGTTTCTCCCACAAGTAGTCCACCGATCTGAATGAAACAAGATCGAAAATTCCTCTAATATTAAGCGCTGAAAAATCCACTACAAGAGTGTTGATTAGAAATATAATTAAGGGGTAAACCACACCTCTATTTGCCGTTTTTCACCCCACGCTTAAGAGGGTTGTATGAAAATTAATAAAATGTATCATTTTAAAGGGGAATCAAAATTCAAGTTGACGCGTTTTAGCGTTTCAGCGGGACAGCAAATTTAAGGGAGTAAACCACCCCTAATATAAAGTTATTCATCACCGTCGTGTTTTCTGTGTTTAACATGTATCCGCGGATTTAAAGTATTCTCCCGCATTTTTAAATAATTACGTTTTTAAATTTTTACATTTTAAGGGTAAACTAAAATGTAAAATTGCTTGCTCTAATTGCTTTGCGTTTGAAATTTCGCAAAAGGTTTCACGAATTTCGTTAAAACTGCTTTCATTTCATCGGTAATATCAATTTTATGTTTTTGTGTAAAGGCATATTCATTTTGAGCTTTAGGAGCGGTACTTCGGGAGTGGGGACGTGGGGCTACCCCCTACTCATAAGACTAATATTTTCATATTGTCATAATTATATTTTCGTACCGAAATGTTTCTTTCTCTAATTCAAAAGTTTTGGTGAAAGCATCTCCCATGCAAAGATGCAATGCAGTATAATAAATATATTAACGATACTATTAATAAAATTTAAATGGTATATATAAATATAATTGGTTTGTTCGTTTTTTTTATTCCGCATAAAAAAATCATATGCAGATAAATGTTTACGCTTCGATCCTTAAATGCATCAACAACCAGAATGCTCCCCTTCGGAAATCTTTTATCTCTGTGTATGAAGTTATACAATCAACGAATAGACCGATGTTTATTTGCCTACGTAGCAAACTTTCTTGACTAACTACAATAATTAATTCTTCCAGCGCGAATATTCTTATCGTGTCATGACGAGATAACGATATTTGCGAAATTTTTTTATTCTACGCAGAATTTTTGCACTACGCAAATATTAGATTGCAAGCTATTGTCATCTTGAACTGCAAGACGTTAATCATACATGTGTA
Source organism: Ophion obscuratus (assembly GCA_964007375.1). Classification (NCBI taxonomy): domain Eukaryota; kingdom Metazoa; phylum Arthropoda; class Insecta; order Hymenoptera; family Ichneumonidae; genus Ophion; species Ophion obscuratus. The sequence goes on along the minus strand of OZ023318.1, from coordinate 13,230,790 downwards.
AGTAGGATAGCTAGGCCGGTTCTAACCCAGGTCCTCTGAGGGAGGTGCGGGGCGGGGGGGTTCGCGCGGGGAGGGGTATGACGTCGTGCGGGGAGGGGGACTCGGCGGTGAGGCTGACGTCACGTGGGGAGGGGGAAATCGTTGGAGCGGAGGAGGGGGGCGTATATATCGATTATCGATTAATTGATCATCGATTATTGATCTTTATATATTTAAAATTTATTGTTGATTTATTTTTGTCTTATATTATTTACTTCGTGGATTTTATTATTTAGCGGCTGTCGTCCGAGAGCCAAGTTGGTTGACCCGTGTCGCTGAGAGAAGCGATCGGATTACACGTATGCATGAGAGAGAGAGCGAGAATGAGAGATGAAGCGACCGCATCGCATGCATGTGAGATAGAGCGACTCATCTGCATGTATAAAGACATATACACTATGGACATTCAACGATTAAAGCGATTGAGTTGGTTTGGGTGAAATCCCAAACAAACCGCCGCGTACGTCTTCGAACATCTATTGCATCTCAAGGCCAAAATGCCTGGGACATTCGCAAACGAATAAAATTATGCGAATGATATTGCAAGCGCTTCGCGGATCTCGTCGAAAAAGTTGATGCCAGCAAAAATCTAAAAGTCTGTAGAAAAATATATAATGAACAAATGCACACGGCACCAAGGATGCAGCTGTTATAGAAATGGAATATAAATCGTGATTGAGAGGTACACACTTTCAGCGTACATAGGAAAAAAGCACCGTTAAAATATCGATTCAGCATCACGTGTCATCTCAAGGTCAAAATGCCTGAGATATTCACGAAAGAATAAGATTATGCGATTGATTCTGCGAGCGCTTCGTGAATCCCGTCGAAGAAGTTCATGTCAGCAAAATCGTAAAGTCTGCAGAAAAATATATAGCGAAAAAATGCACACGGCACCAAGGATGTAGTTGTTATAGAAATGGAATATAAATTGTGATTGAGAGGTACACACTTTCAGTCAATTTTTGAATTTCCGAGATCGCGGAGTGCCTCGCGCAGAGACATGACGGATAATATTGAAAAAAATCTTTCCGAGCAAGGGGCTCAAATTAGTTCGGTCGAAGAGTACATTGTATGAGAACAACGATGTGATGAGTATATCGAGTCGTTAGAAGAACAAAGTCGAATTAAACGACCGCGATTATCGATTGGAAATCGTCAATCGTTGGTAGCCCAAATTGCGCGACTTGAAGGCTTCAAGAATTCGGTGCGTCAGCGTTTCATACACACGGGTGCTGGACATGACAATCATGGATTCATATGGCGAGAAATTGAGACGGCATTCGAGGGTCGTATCTTGACTGGTGTAGTCATAAATTACAACCACTTCGAACCTCAACAATTTCTCAAAGACGCTAGTGATGTCGTGCTTTCACGCGTTCAAACCATTATCAACAACCATGGTAGTGTGAAAATTAATACCGTTTTTAACGGCGAATTTGTGGCGGGTGACAAGCGTGCAAATAAAAGCATTAATACTAAAAACTATGAACTTTTCAATACGTCTGATTTACGCGAGTGGTACGATCAAAGAGTTATTGATCCCATTTTGACATCACTCGAAAAGTTTCAGGAATGCGACAGCGGGTCGGCATTGTCACGAATATACAACTTGACTATGAATATAAATAAATATAACTCAATGCGTGCCGGATGCCACATAATGTTATCGCGGTCGATAATGCTGAAAAGAGCAGTTGTTAATGTGAAATCGAGTGATCAAGCATGTTTCGCATGGTCCGTAGTCGCTGCTCTTTATCTAGCCCAACGTCATAATGCGCGTGAATCTTCATACCCGCACTACTCGACAGTGCTAAATGTTCAAGACATTGAGTTTCCGATGAATCTAAATAAAATTAAAAAATTTGAAATTCGCAATGACATTTCAATCAATGTATACAACATTGAGAACGACAGCACTCTTCCAATTCGCGTGAGTGAGCGAACGAGAGAAAAAGCATGTTAATTTGCTCTACGTGGAAGATCCGCAGCAAAACATCGTTGGACATTTCGCATGGATCAATAATTTATCAAGGCTCGTCAGCTCGCAATTAAGTCAGAAGCATAATCGAAAATACATCTGTGATAGGTACATAGATTTGACATGATTTAATGTATCAAAATAATTAGTTCAAAACTGATTTTGTGCTTTGTTTTCGCAGATGTCTACACTACTTTCATTCGGAGCAAAAATTGCAAGGGCACACTGTGGACTGTGGCCAGATCAACGACTGTGCCGTCCGTCTACTAACCGATTCGAACAAGTGGCTCACTTTTAAAAACTTCAATCATCAGGAGCGACTTCCATTCGTAATATACGCCAATCTTGAGTGCGTTGTTGCGAAAACGAGTGAACAAAACATGTACCAACACCACGAGGTTTCTAGTATCGCATACTACGTACATTGTTCATACGATCAATCGTTATGCAGATATGAATCGCACCGTAGTAGCGATTGCATTGCATGGTTCGTCGAAGAACTAAAAAATGCAGCTTTGCATGTAAAAGATATTTTATCTTCAAATATCCCCATGGTACAGTTAACATCCGACGAGGCGCTTGAATTTCGAACCGCGATTAAGAGACAACACCACTGTGACGGCTTCAAAAAATCGATTGTTAGAAGATCATCTAGAAAAATCTAAAATACATTTAAGATTAAGATGCCGTTGGACCCAGGTCGAAAAAATAATTATTTTCGGAGATATTGAATATTTTGTGGAGCGGTGCAGCGTTCCGTGACGCTCGGGGTCCCGCGCAGCTGCGCGCCTCAGGGTCGGCAGGTATACCGGGCCTTTCCCAGGTCCTGCGGGTCTTTCCCAGGTATTCTTTTGTCTCCCTTCACAAAAACCGGCTATTGTTAAAAATATAGTTTCGAAAAAAAGCCATAGGTGGCGATAATTGAAAAAATTTCAAGGCAGGTATAGGGTCAGTTTGCGAATAGAAGCGACGCTACTCGTGTCTAAACGCTCCGAATCGTTTCGCTTATAAATATCGAACGCTCAGAATTATTCTTTGCACATCGAAATGGATAATCCGAAAGTGTACGCGGGGAAAAAGGGAACAAAACTATGTGACGAGGAGTCGAACGAAAATTTCGAATCGAAAACCTCCGAACCGTTATAGCTCCGAAAATAGTTCTGCAGAGTATGTGAGCACGTCGGCGAAAAAGTTAAAATGGTCGGACGATATAGAGGTCGGTGTTACTAACGATTTCGGTTATCGTTTAGTACATCTCGCCAATGCATTGAACATTATATCGACGTTAGTGAAGTGCAAAGTGTGTGATCGCGATATAAAGTTTACTGAAAAAAGTTTGCGCGGACTCGGATTCAAAATCGAGGTCGATTGCGGCCATTGTGAAAAAGTGAAAATCAATTCGTGTCCTATGATTGACAATGCATACGAAATAAATCGTCGGATCGTATCCAGTATGCGTCTTCTTGGTGTCGGTTTGAATGGCCTGATGAAGTTTTGTGCATTTATGGACGTACCGCGCCCCATATTTCAGTCTTTCTACGATCGAATCTTAAATTCGATTTCGATTGCCACTAAAGCTGTGAGCGCAGTGAGCAAACAAAAGGCTGCACATGAGGGTTGGAGACAATTTCGTTGAAAAATGGGGTGGAGGACGGAATTATCGTTTCAGGCGACGGATCGTGGCGTAAGCGCGGTTTCAGCTCGCGTTTCGGCATAACATCGCTAATCGGCTGGTACACTAAGAAAGTGATCGACGTTATGGTGAAATCGAAATATTGCAAAGCTTGCGAGCATTGGGAAAAAAAAGAAAGCACCGCGGAGTACTGGAATGGAAAAGTACCCACGACGATGAGTGCCAGGCGAACCATAGCGGGTGCTCCGGAAAAATGGAAGTCGGCTCAGCTGTCGAAATGTTTCAACGGTCTGAAGAGCTCTATGGCATAAAATATAAATATTATATTGGTGACGGCGATTCTAAAACGTTTCTGGGCATATCGAATAGCGATCCATACGACGGTTTCGAGATAAAAAAAAGAGTGCATCGATCATGTCCAAAAACGTATGGGGACGCGCCTCCGCGAAATCGTGAAAAAAACAAAAAGGATTGTCTGGCAGAGGAAAGCTCACCGAAAAATTGATTGACGAGTTGAGCACATATTACGGCTTGGCTATTCGGAGGAACAGCGATGATGTTGAAAAAATGAGGAAGGCAATTTGGGCAACTATCAAACCTAAAATATCCACAGATAGTGAGCCACAACATGGCGATTGCCCAGAGGAAGCCGAGTCGTGGTGTTCGTGGCAGCGAGCGGTCGCAAGCGGTAATATTTCTGAATATCGCCATAAGCCGCCTCTTCCTGAGGAAGTATTGGAGGCAATTACGCCAGTCTTCGAAAATTTGAGCAGAGACGATTTGCTGCAGCTTTGTTTGGGCGGCTTCACGCAAAACAACAACGAAAGCTATAACAAATCAGTTTGGGCAATAGCCCCCAAGTGTCAGTCCGGGAGAAAAAAAATCGTCGATATTGCAGCTGATATCGCGGTATTATTATTCAATGATGGCCTGAGAAGCCTCATGAAAGGTTCGGAGACGTTGGGGATAACTATCGGCCCAAATTGTTTCAATTTTTGCGTTGAAACCGACGCAGCGCGGATCGAGCTGGCGAAGCCGTCACTCACAGACGCTGCAAAAGAGGCAAGAAGAGCTTCTACAAGTTCGAGAAAAGATGCTAGGGACAATGATTTGCTCCTTGAAGGCCAGCTATATGGTGCCGGCATCGCTGATTAAAGGTAACATTTTTTTTCCAATTTATCGCATGAATTAACAAACCTAAAACTTTGAACGCGTTTTTCTCAAAACCACTTTTTTGAGTGCGGCACGCAGCAGAACTCGAGCAATTTTTATCCGATCCACTTCAAATTTGGACTGCATCAATAAAACTAGATTATCTAAAGAAGTACGTAGGATTTTTTCGATATCTCAATAATAAAAAAAGTTATAACCTATTTTCGACGAGAAATTTTGCTCGAAAATCATCCTTTAATTTCAAAAGCGTGCCTATTTTTAAAAAATCAATATTTTTTCATATCCCTGTGTACTTCTTTTCGAAATATCATATTATTAACGAAAACACTCGGTATTTTTTTTCAGATCTAGTTTGAAGAGAGTTCTGCTGCGTGCCGCAAACCACTGCAGAGGCAACAGTACCTGACGCGGGAGCTTCCCCAGCGTTCCATGGGGCGTGAAAAATTTGAAATTTTTTTTTATGTATCTCTATCTCTAGAATATCTCTTTTTTTTCCCACAAAAAAAATTCTTGAAAAATGGCAAAAAAACCAGGGGTTCACAGTGGTGCTCTGCCTTAAGTGTCACATATGTGAAGAAGATTTTGCACAAATCGATACACGAGTTCGCAATCATTGTCATTTAACTGGGCGTTACAGAGTCCATTCATATTGTAATCTTAATTTCAAACAATCATTTTTCATCCCGGTAGTTTTTCACAATTTGTCTGGCTATGATGCGCATTTCATAATCAAGGAAGTGGCCACCGCGTTCGAAGGGAAAACTTACGTGCTTCCAATAACAAAAGAAAAATATATTGTGTTCACGAAAACTGTTCAAACTACTACCGAAGAAACAACAAACCAAATTAAATTACGCTTCATCGATTTATCTAAATTTCTAACCACAAGTCTTGAGAAATTGGTATCATTTTTAACGACGGACAAACTGAAAATTTTACGCTCACAATTTGATGGCCTACCGGTGCATGATTTTACATTATTAACACGAAAAGGTGTCTTCCCGTACGAATACATTGACCATGTCAGTGGATTGGAAGACACGCGTTTGCCGCCGCGCGACTCATTTTACAGTTCCTTGACTGGGGAAACGATCAGCGCGAGCGAGTACATTCAGGCTGAGAATGTCTGGGAGCGGATTTCCATTCAAACGCTTGGTGAATATAGCGATTTGCATTTGAAGACGGATGTCTTGTTGTTAGCAGATATTTTCGAAAATTTCCGTGATACGTGTATTGAAAGTTGAGGGCTTGACCCGGCCTATTATTACACTCTTCCCGGATATACTTAGGACGCTATGTTGAAATATACGCACATTACGTTTGAATTATTGAGCGACATCGTCATGATTTTATTCATCGAGCGAGGTATACACGGAGGTTTAAGCCAATGTTCAAACAGATATGCACATGCTAATTACAAGTACATGGAATCGTACGATCCATTGAAATCATCATCATACCTGATGTACTTCGATGTGAACAACTTGTATGGATGGGCAATGTGTCAAACTTTGCCTTATGCTGATTTTCAAGGGATCGACGACACATCGGATTTTGACGTATTATCCATAGCGCTAGATTCGCCTATAGGCTATGTTCTCGAAGTCGATCTCGAATATCCGCAACGTTTGCATGATTCGCACAGTGACCTTCCGTTTTGTCCGACACGCGACAAACGACTTGGCAAGCGCCAAGAGAAATTGCTCGCAACCATATGCGATAAGAAGCGTTACGTGATACACTATCATAATTTGCAGCAGTGTATGCACCATGGACTTAAAGTAGCGAAAATACACCGAATTTTGAAATTCACTCAATCCCCCTGGTTGCGTTCATACATCGAATTGAACACGAAGTTTCGCACACGTGCGACAAATGATTTCGAGAAAAATTTGTATAAATTAATGAACAATGCAGTATTTGGTAAAACGATGGAAAACGTGCGAAATCGTGTAGACGTGAAACTGGTAACAAAGTGGGAGGGACGGTATGGGGCAGAGGAAATGATCGCTAGTAGAGGAGCTAGGCCGGTTCTGCTTCACTTTGGGGGGAGGGTCAAGGGGGGGAGGGTCAAGGGGGGAGGGTCAAGTGTGGGCGAGTCAAGGGGGCAGGGTCAAGTGGGGGAGGGTCAAGTGGGGGAGGGTCAAGTGGGGGAGAGTCAAGTGGAGGAGGGTCAAGTGGGGGAGGGTCAAGCGGGGGAGGGTCAAGGGGGGAGGGTCAAGCGGGAGAAGGTCAGGGGGGTCAAGGGGGGTAAAGGGGTTGGTGTACAGGGGGGTGTACAGGAGAGGTGTACAGGGGGGGCGGTGCAGGGGAGCAATGTCCGGTGGGGGGGATTCCTACGGTTCTTCGAACGTGTTCAAACCGGTTTTTCACGATTGGGGGGGGGGGGGGGGGGGAGGTCGCCGGGCGCGTGTGACGTCACAGAGGGGCCTCTGTCGAGGGCCATGTGGTCCGTGAAGCGCTCGGCGGGAGGGGAAAGCCGGCGTCGATGAGTGTTTTGTGTGTGTGTGTGTGTGTGTGTGTGTGTGTGCGTGCGTGCGTGCGTGCGTGCGTGTGTGTGTGTGCGTGTGTGTTGGACGCGAGTGACGTCACAGAGTGGCCTCTGTGGAGGGCCATGTGGTCCTTGGAGCAACTGGTCGGGACGCCGTCTCAAAGCTCGCCGACAGACAGGTCCTGACAGGTTTCTCGGGAAAAATCTTTAGGGATCAAAGGGACCGTGGATGGACCACTTGAGCGCAGCTCTTGTCGAGGCCTCCATTCCGAAATATAACGTCAAGATGTTCGCATGTGCGAGTATGTACGCAGTGCATCCGGCCAAGCACCCCCTGGACTTGACCAAAAACGAGCTCGAACAGGTTCCAAAGGTCTTGCTCCTAAAATATTGGGGTAAATATATTGGCTTATTGTGGGATCGTTTCTCAGAACATCATCGGAATGACAGTGAAGTGATATCATATCTTCCATGCTTGGAGCACTATAATACACCACAGATGAAAGATCACATCGATGGCCCCCCACCTCAACGTCGGGAGTGTAAAAATGCTGTGAAAATTCTCCACGTATTGGGTTCTTCAAACGTGTTTGAACCTGTTTTTCGGGAGCGTGAAAAATGTCTGGGGAAAATTGTCCACGGTTCTTCAAACGTGTTTGAACCTGTTTTTCGGGAGCGTGAAAAATGTCTGGGGAAAATTGTCCACGGTTCTTCGAACGTGTTCGAACCTGTTTTTCACGATTGGAAAAGAGGGGAGAGGCTTGAAAATTTGAGTGGGAGGCTTACGAGGCAGATTATATTTCTGTGGACCCAGCTTAGACTGCACTATTCCACTGCACCATCAACATCTAAAATAACTTTGAAAGTGCGCGGAAAATGGATCTCTCGAGTATCAACAAAGTCGGCCGGATGGCGGAATTCCTTCCAACGAAGAAGCTGTCAGAACTCCCCGTTGAGTCGGAACGACTAATCTCCGACATAAGGGCCGTACAAACCAAATTTGGGAAACGCTACATCACAGACATCGCGGATGAGTTCTCTGTCTTCTTACCGGCGCGACTTGTGAAGACCTTCGACCAAGATCTGACAATGTTCGAGAGTATGCTGCAAGTGGCACGCGATGGTCAGCTTTGCATGCAGTATATTGGTGGAAAATACAACAGTGTCGAGTTCCGTCGTCTCTAAACATGGTGGGCGGGAAAAAAATCGTTGGAACACCATCGTCAAACGGCTGTCCGCATCATCGAGAGTATGCAGCAACTGGTCAACTCAGTGGTTGGGAACTACAACAGCGTTCCATCGTCTCCAAGCGTGGAGACAAAATTGTGCACCACCGTTCGCATGGTTTTTTTTTCAAAGTGCTGACTATGTAAAAATGTATATGTTTAATCGAATTGTAAATGCTGGATGTTTTCGTCGTAAAATAAAGAATACAAATGACATTTTCATGGAGATTTGTTTTATTCATTAAAAATTCATCGCTCGCGCTTCGTATACGCTCAACCAGCTTTTCACCGATTTTACATTCTCATGGGCGCAGTTCGTGTTGAAGGGATGATGGAGGCATTTGGAGTTTGTAATTTTGGGCAACTTCTACAGCGATGAACAGTCCAGAGTCTCCAAGTCGATGACGTTTGTCGCGGGATCCGTGAATCTTGATAGCCATGCGCATTTTTCGAATCCATTCGCATAGATGGTAGTAGCTCCATGCAACAGTTCTCGAATTGTCTTTTTAGCTGCTTCGTATGGTATGGCATTATGATCCCATCGAATTCCATGGAAATTGCGTTCCAGCCACTCTTTTGTCATTTTGTACTTGGCCGGGAAAGAGTCCCATGCAAATGGTGCGTCGAAGGCGAGTGTCAGCGGTTCAGCATTCGTCTCCTGGACTTTGACGATGGGCATCTCCTTCAGGACCAATTCGTTTACGGGTCTCTTGAAGCCCTGCACATCGACGATAAGCTCCATGTTGACTGAAGTGGATGTCCATCGGCATGATTTTATACCATTTGTTTAACTCCACCACTGATTGGATTGTACTCTTCGTGAGACGTTGCAGAGACTTCCGAAGACATTCATAAGACGTTCGAAGACATTCAAGAGACGTTCGAAAACATTCATAAGGCGTTTGAAGACAGGCATGAGTGGTTCAAAGAGTTTCAAAAGACTTTCTACGACGTCATGAGACGTTTGAAGGTGTTCGTGAGGCTTCCAAGAGACTTTCGAAAGCTTTTAAAGACATTCATGAGAGGTTCGAAGACATTCAAGAGATCTTTGACAATATTCATAATACGTTTGAAGACATCGATGAGGAGTTCGACGACGTTTTAGAGACTTTCAAAGACATTCACGAGGGGTTCGAAGACGTTCAAGAGAATTGCGACGACATTCATAATAGGTTTGAAGACATTCATGAGGGGTTCGGAGAAGCTTAAGAGAGACTTTCAAAGGCATTCACTAGGGGTTTGAAGACGTTTGAAAGACTTTCGACGACACTCATAATACGTTGGAAAACGTTCAAGAGACTTTCAAAGACATTCGCGAGAGGTGCGAAGACATTCAGAGACTTTCAAAGGCATTCACGAGGGTTTCGAAGACGTTCAAGAGACTTTCAGAGACATTCGCGAGAGGTGCGAAGACGTTCAGAGATTTTCGAAGACATGCAAGAGATCTTTGACAATATTCATAATACGTTTGAAGACATCGATGAGAGGTTCGACGACGTTTTAGAGACATTCGACGACATTCGTAATACGTTTGAAGACATTCATGAGAGGTTGCAAGACACTTGAGAGACTTTCAAAGACATTCACGAGGCGTTCGAAGACGTTTAAGAGAATTTCAACGACATTCATAATACGTTTGAAAACGTTAAAGAGACTTTCGAATACGTTCAAGAGACTTTCAGAGACATTCGTGAGAGGTGCGGAGACGTTCAGAGACGTTCGAAGACATTCAAGAGATCTTTGACAATATTCATAATACGTTTGAAGACATCGATGGGGGGTTCGACGACGTTTTAGAGACTCAAAGACATTCACGAAGGGTTTGAAGATGTTCAAGAGACTTTCAACGACATTCGTGATACGTTTGAAGACATTCATGAGGGGTTCGAAGACCCTAAAAAGAGACTTTCAAAGACATTCACGAGGGGTTTGGAGACGTTTAAAAGACTTTCGACGACACTCATAATACGTTTGAAGACGTTCAAGAGACTTTCAAAGACATTCGCGAGAGGTGCGAAGACGTTCAGAGACTTTCAAAGGTATTCACGAGGGTTTCGAAGACGTTCAAGAGACTTTCAGAGACATTCGCGAGAGGTCCGAAGACGCTTGAGAGAATTTCAAAGACATTCACGAGGCGTTCGAAGACATTCAAGAGACTTTCAACGACATTCATAATACGTTTGAAGACATTCATGAGGGGTTCGAAGACCCTTAAGAGAGACTTTCAAAGACATTTACGAGGAACCCCTCGGTCTTTTAAACGTCTCCAAACCTGGAGACGTTTAAAAGACTTTCGACGACACTCATAATACGTTTAAAGACATTCAAGAGAATTTCAACGACATTCATAATACGTTTCAAGACATTCATGAGGGGTTCGAAGATGCTTGAGAGACTTTCAAAGACATTCACGAGGTGTTCGAAGACCTTCAAGAGTATTTCAACGACATTCATGAGGGGTTCGAAGGCGCTTAAGAGAGACTTTCAAAGACATTCACGAGGGGTTCGGAGACGTTTAAAAGACTTTCGACGACACTGGTAATACGTTTGAAGACATTCAAGAGAATTTCAACGACATTCATAACACGTTTCAAGACATTCATGAGGGGTTCGAAGACGCTTGAGAGACTTTCAAAGACATTCACGAGGCGTTCGAAGACGTTCAATAGACTTTCAACGACATTCGTGATACGTTTGAAGGCATTCATGAGGGGTTCGAAGACCCTTAAGAGAGACTTTCAAAGACATTCACGAGGGGTTTGGAGACGTTTAAAAGACTTTCGACGACACTCATAATACGTTTGAAGACGTTCAAGAGAATTCCAACGACATTCATAATACGTTTCAAGACATTCATGAGGGGTTCGAAGATGCTTGAGAGACTTTGAAAGACATCCACGAGGCGTTCGAAGACCTTCAAGAGAATTTCAACGACATTCATGAGGGGTTCGAAGGCGCTTAAGAGAGACTTTCAAAGACATTCACGAGAGGTTCGGAGGCGTTTAAAAGACTTTCGACGACACTCATAATACGTTTAAAGACGTTCAGGAGACTTTCAAATATGTTCAAGAGACTTTCAGAGACATTCGTGAGAGGTGCGGAGACGTTCAGAGACTTTCGAAGACATTCAAGAGATCTTTGACAAGATACATAATACGTTTGAAGACATCGATGAGGGGTTCAACGACGTTTTAGAGACTCAAAGATATTCACGAAGGGTTTGAAGACGTTCAAGAGACTTTCGACGACATTCATGATACGTTTGAAGACATTCATGAGGAGTGCGAAGAAGCTTAAGCGAGACTTTCAAAGACATTCACGAGGGGTTCGAAGACGTTCAAAAGACTTTCGACGACAGTCATAATACGTTTGAAGACGTTCAAGAGACTTTCGACGACATTCATGATACGTTTACAGACATTCATGAGGGGTGCGAAAACGCTTAAGAGAGACTTTCAAAGACATTCACGAGGGGTTCGATGACGTTCAAGATACTTTAGACAACATTTATAATACGTTTGGAGACATTCATGAGGGGTTCGAAGACGCTTAAGAGAGACTTTCAAAGACATTGACGAGGGGTTCGAAGACGTGAGGTGCGAAGACGTTCAGAGACTTTCGAAGACATACAAGAGATCTTTGACAATGTTCATAATACGTTTGAAGACATCGATGAGCAGTTCGACGACGTTTTAGAGACTTTCAAAGACATTCACGAGGGGTTTGAAGACGTTCAAGAGACTTTCGACGACATTCGTGATACGTTTGAAGACATTCATGAGGGGTTCGAAGAAGCTTAAGCGAGACTTTCAAAGACATTCATGAAGGGTTCGAAGACGTTTAAGAGAATTTCTGACGACATTCCTAATACGTTTGAAAACATTCACGAGGGGTTCGGAGACTCTTGAGAGACTTTCAACGACATTCACGAGGGGTTTGAACACGTTCAAGAAACTTTCGAATACGTTCAAGAGTCCTTCGACGACATTCATAATACGCTCGAAGACATTCATGAGGGGTTCGAAGACGCTTGAGAGACTTTCAAAGACATTCACGAGTGTTTCGAAGACGTTCAAGAGACTTTTGACGACATTCATAATACGTTTGAGGACGCTTAAGAGACTTTCAACGACGTTCACGAGAGGTGCGAAGACATTCAGAGAGACTTTCGAAGACATGCAAGAGATCTTTGACGATATTCATAATACGTTTGAAGACATCGATGCGTGGTTCAACGACGTTTTCAAGACTTTCACAGACATTCACGAGGGGTTTGAAGACGTTCAAAATACTTTCGAATATGTTCGAAAGACTTTTCACGACATTCATAATACGTTTGAAGACATTCATGAGGGGTTCGGAGACGCTTAAGACGGAATGACACCTCATCGCGGTCGGTATGGTAGAACAAGTATAGATAACCAAAAATCTCCGAAACGGCTTTTCAGATGCCGTCGAAACTGTGCCAAACGACGTCAAATAGATAGACGAACAGCTGCCTGCCCCTCAAATTTTCTGGATTTGAGGAAAAAAAAACGTAGATTGACTTATCCACGATTCACTTTTTTTAACCTTGCGAAAGTTCTGACTCTTGAACGAAGGTTTAGATCGCTCTGAAATGTTTACAACATATTCTTAGCATCATCAGCTATTGTGTGAAGCACAGAAACAAAAAATTCAAAGCGATCTAAACCTTCGTTCAAGAGTCAGAACTTTCTCAAGGTTAAAAAAAGTGAATCGTGGATAAGTCAATCTACGTTTTTTTTTCTCTCAAATCCAGAAAATTTGAGGGGCAGACAGCTGTTCGTCTATCTATTTGACGTCGTTTGGCACAGTTTCGACGGCATCTGAAAAGCCGTTTCGGAAATTTTTGGTTATCTATACTTGTTCTACCATACCGACCGCGATGAGGTGTCATTCCGTCTTAAGCGTCTCCGAACCCCTCATGAATGTTTTCAAACGTATTATGAATATCGTGAAAAGTCTTTAGAACATATTCGAAAGTATTTTGAACGTCTTCAAACCCCTCGTGAATGTCTGTGAAAGTCTTGAAAACGTCGTTGAACCACGCATCGATGCCTTCAAACGTATTATGAATATCGTCAAAGATCTCTTGCATATCTTCGAAAGTCTCTCTGAATGTCTTCGCACCTCTCGTGAATGTCGTTGAAAGTCTCTTAAGCGTCTTCAAACGTATTATGAATGTCGTCAAAAGTCTCTCGAACGTCTTCGAAACACTCGTGAATGTCTTTGAAAGTCTCTCAAGCGTCTTCGAACCCCTCATGAATGTCTTCGAGTGTATTATGAATGTCGTCGAAGGACTCTTGAACGTATTCGAAAGTTTCTTGAACGTGTTCAAACCCCTCGTGAATGTCGTTGAAAGTCTCTCAAGAGTCTCCGAACCCCTCGTGAATGTTTTCAAACGTATTAGGAATGTCGTCAGAAATTCTCTTGAACGTCTTCGAACCCTTCATGAATGTCTTTGAAAGTCTCGCTTAAGCTTCTTCGAACCCCTCATGAATGTCTTCAAACGTATCACGAATGTCGTCGAAAGTCTCTTGAACGTCTTCAAACCCCTCGTGAATGACTTGGAAAGTCTCTAAAACGTCGTCGAACTGCTCATCGATGTCTTCAAACGTATTATGAATATTGTCAAAGATCTCTTGAATGTTTTCGAAAGTCTCTGAACGTCTTCGCACCTCACGTCTTCGAACCCCTCGTCAATGTCTTTGAAAGTCTCTCTTAAGCGTCTTCGAACCCCTCATGAATGTCTCCAAACGTATGTTGTCTAAAGTATCTTGAAAGTCATTGAACCCCTCGTGAATGTCTTTGAAAGTCTCTCTTAAGCATTTTCGCACCCCTCATAAATGTCTTTAAACGTATCATGAATGTCGTCGAAAGTCTCTTGAACGTCTTCAAACGTATTATGACTGTCGTCGAAAGTCTTTTGAACGTTTCGAACCCCTCGTGAATGTCTTTGAAAGTCTCGCTTAAGCTTCTTCGCACTCCTCACGAATGTCTTCAAACGTATCATGAATGTCGTCGAAAGTCTCTTGAACGTCTTCAAACCCTTCGTGAATGTCTTTGAGTCTCTAAAACGTCGTCGAACCCCTCATCGATGTCTTCAAATATATTATGAATATTATCAAAGATCTCTTGAATGTCTTCGAAAGTCTCTGACCGTCTCCGCACCTCTCACGAATGTCTCTGAAAGTCTCTTGAACATATTTGAAAGTCTCTTGAACGTCGTCAATCGTACTATGAGTGTCGTCGAAAGTCTTTAAACGTCTCCGAACCCCTCGTGAATGTCTTTGAAAGACTCTTTTAAGGGTCTTCGAACCCCTCATTAATGTCTTCAACCGTATCACGAATGTCGTCGAAAGTCTCTTGAACGTCTTCAAACCCTTCGTGAATGTCTTTGAGTCTCTAAAACGTCGTCGAACCCCTCATCGATGTCTTCAAACGTATTATGAATCTTGTCAAAGATCTCTTGAATGTCTTCGAAAGTCTCTGAACGTCTCCGCACCTCTCACGAATGTCTCTGAAAGTCTCTTGAACATATTTGAAAGTCTCCTGAACGTCTTTAAACGTATTATGAGTGTCGTCGAAAGTCTTTTGAACGTCTCCGAACCTCTCGTGAATGTCTTTGAAAGACTCTCTTAAGCGCCTTCGAACCCCTCATGAATGTCTTCAAACGTGTCACGAATGTCGTTGAAAGTCTCTTGAACATCTTCAAACCCTTCGTGAATGTCTTAGAATCTCTAAAACGTCGTCGAACCCCCCATCGATGTCTTCAAACGTATTATGAATATGGTCAAATATCTCTTGAATGTCTTCGAACGTCTCTGAACGTCTCCGCACCTCTCACGAATGTCTCTGAAAGTCTCTCGAACGTATTCGAAAGTCTTTAACGTTTTCAAACGTATAATGAATGTCGTTGAAATTCTCTTAAACGTCTTCGAACGCCTCGTGAATGTCTTTGAAAGTCTCTCAAGTGTCTTGCAACCTCTCATGAATGTCCTCAAACGTATTACGAATGTCGTCGAAAGTCTCTAAAACATCGTCGAACCTCTCATCGGTGTCTTCAAACGTATTATGAATATTGTCAAAGATCTCTTGCATGTCTTCGAAAATCTCTTGAACGTCTTCGAAACCCTCGTGAATGCCTTTGAAAGTCTCTGAACGTCTTCGCACCTCTCGCGAATGTCTTTGAAAGTCTCTTGAACGTTTTCAAACGTATTATGAGTGTCGTCGAAAGGCTTTCAAACGTCTTCAAACCCCTCGTGAATGTCTTTGAAAGTCTCTCTTAAGGGTCTTCGAACGCCTCATGAATGTCTTGAAACGTATTATGAATGTCGTTGAAATTCTCTTGAACGTCTTCAAACGTATTATGAGTGTCGTCGAAATTCTTTTAAACGTCTCCAAACCCCTCGTGAATGTCTTTGAAAGTCTCTCTTAAGGGTCTTGGAACCCCTCATGAATGTCTTCAAGCGTATCACGAATGTCATTGAAAGTCTCTTGAACGTCTTCGAACGCCTCGTGAATGTCTTTGAAAGTCTCTCAAGCGTCTTCGAACCCCTCATGAATGTCTTGAAACGTGTTATGAATGTCGTTGAAATTCTCTTGAATGTCTTCAAACGTATTACCAGTGTCGTCGAAAGTCTTTTAAACGTCTCCGAACCCCTCGTGAATGTCTTTGAAAGTCTCTCTTAAGCGCCTTCGAACCCCTCATGAATGTCGTTGAAATTCTCTTGAAGGTCTTCGAACACCTCGTGAATGTCTTTGAAAGTCTCTCAAGCATCTTCGAACCCCTCATGAATGTCTTGAAACGTATTATGAATGTCGTTGAAATTCTCTTGAATGTCTTCAAACGTATTATGAGTGTCGTCGAAAGTCTTTTAAACGTCTCCAAACCCCTCGTGAATGTCTTTGAAAGTCTCTCTTAAGGGTCTTCGAACCCCTCATGAATGTCTTCAAACGTATTATGAATGTCGTTGAAAGTCTCTTGAACGTCTTCGAACGCCTCGTGAATGTCTTTGAAAGTCTCTCAAGCGTCTTCGCACCTCTCGCGAATGTGTCTGAAAGTCTCTCGAACGTCTTCGAAACCCTCGTGAATGCCTTTGAAAGTCTCTGAACGTCTCCGCACCTCTCGCGAATGTTTTTGAAAGTCTTTTGAACGTCTTCAAACGTATTATGAGTGTCGTTGAAAGTCTTTTAAACGTCTCCGAACCCCTCGTGAATGTCTTTGAAAGACTCTTTTAAGGGTCTTCGAATCCCTCATGAATGTCTTCAAACGTATCACGAATGTCGTTGAAAGTCTCTTGAACTTCTTCAAACCCTTCGTGAATGTCTTTGAATCTCTAAAACGTCGTCGAACCCCCCATCGATGTCTTCAAACGTATTATGAATATGGTCAAAGATCTCTTGAATGTCTTCGAACGTCTCTGAACGTCTCCGCACCTCTCACGAATGTCTCTGAAAGTCTCTTGAACGTATTCGAAAGTCTCTTTAACGTTTTCAAACGTATAATGAATGTCGTTGAAATTCTCTTAAACGTCTCCGAACCCCTCGTGAATGTCTTTGAAAGTCTCTCTTAAGGGTCTTCGAACCCCTCATTAATGTCTTCAACCGTATCACGAATGTCGTCGAAAGTCTCTTGAACGTCTTCAAACCCTTCGTGAATGTCTTTGAGTCTCTAAAACGTCGTCGAACCCCTCATCGATGTCTTCAAACGTATTATGAATCTTGTCAAAGATCTCTTGAATGTCTTCGAAAGGCTCTGAACGTCTCCGCACCTCTCACGAATGTCTCTGAAAGTCTCTTGAACATATTTGAAAGTCTCCTGAACGTCTTTAATCGTATTATGAGTGTCGTCGAAAGTCTTTTGAACGTCTCCGAACCTCTCGTGAATGTCTTTGAAAGTCTCTCTTAAGCGCCTTCGAACCCCTCATGAATGTCTTCAAACGTGTCACGAATGTCGTTGAAAGTCTCTTGAACATCTTCAAACCCTTCGTGAATGTCTTAGAATCTCTAAAACGTCGTCGAACCCCCCATCGATGTCTTCAAACGTATTATGAATATGGTAAAAGATCTCTTGAATGTCTTCGAACGTCTCTGAACGTCTCCGCACCTCTCACGAATGTCTCTGAAAGTCTCTCGAACGTATTCGAAAGTCTTTAACGTTTTCAAGCGTGTAATGAATGTCGTTGAAATTCTCTTAAACGTCTTCGAACGCCTCGTGAATGTCTTTGAAAGTCTCTCAAGTGTCTTGCAACCTCTCATGAATGTCCTCAAACGTATTACGAATGTCGTCGAAAGTCTCTAAAACGTCGTCGAACCTCTCATCGGTGTCTTCAAACGTATTATGAATATTGTCAAAGATCTCTTGCATGTCTTCGAAAATCTCTGAACGTCTTCGCACCTCTCGCGAATGTCTCTGAAAGTCTCTTGAACGTCTTCGAAACCCTCGTGAATGCCTTTGAAAGTCTCTGAACGTCTTCGCACCTCTCGCGAATGTCTTTGAAAGTTTCTTGAACGTTTTCAAACGTATTATGAGTGTCGTCGAAAGTCTTTCAAACGTCTTCAAACCCCTCGTGAATGTCTTTGAAAGTCTCTCTTAAGGGTCTTCGAACGCCTCATGAATGTCTTGAAACGTATTATGAATGTCGTTGAAATTCTCTTGAACGTCTTCAAACGTATTATGAGTGTCGTCGAAATTCTTTTAAACGTCTCCAAACCCCTCGTGAATGTCTTTGAAAGTCTCTCTTAAGGGTCTTGGAACCCCTCATGAATGTCTTCAAACGTATCACGAATGTCATTGAAAGTCTCTTGAACGTCTTTGAACGCCTCGTGAATGTCTTTGAAAGTCTCTCAAGCGTCTTCGAACCCCTCATGAATGTCTTGAAACGTGTTATGAATGTCGTTGAAATTCTCTTGAATGTCTTCAAACGTATTACCAGTGTCGTCGAAAGTCTTTTAAACGTCTCCGAACCCCTCGTGAATGTCTCTGAAAGTCTCTCTTAAGCGCCTTCGAACCCCTCATGAATGTCGTTGAAATTCTCTTGAAGGTCTTCGAACACCTCGTGAATGTCTTTGAAAGTCTCTCAAGCATCTTCGAACCCCTCATGAATGTCTTGAAACGTATTATGAATGTCGTTGAAATTCTCTTGAATGTCTTCAAACGTATTATGAGTGTCGTCGAAAGTCTTTTAAACGTCTCCAAACCCCTCGTGAATGTCTTTGAAAGTCTCTCTTAAGGGTCTTCGAACCCCTCATGAATGTCTTCAAACGTATTATGAATGTCGTTGAAAGTCTCTTGAACGTCTTCGAACGCCTCGTGAATGTCTTTGAAAGTCTCTCAAGCGTCTTCGCACCTCTCGCGAATGTGTCTGAAATCTCTCGAACGTCTTCGAAACCCTCGTGAATGCCTTTGAAAGTCTCTGAACGTCTCCGCACCTCTCGCGAATGTTTTTGAAAGTCTCTTGAACGTCTTCAAACGTATTATGAGTGTCGTTGAAAGTCTTTTAAACGTCTCCGAACCCCTCGTGAATGTCTTTGAAAGACTCTTTTAAGGGTCTTCGAGTCCCTCATGAATGTCTTCAAACGTATCACGAATGTCGTTGAAAGTCTCTTGAACATCTTCAAACCCTTCGTGAATGTCTTTGAATCTCTAAAACGTCGTCGAACCCCCCATCGATGTCTTCAAACGTATTATGAATATGGTCAAAGATCTCTTGAATGTCTTCGAACGTCTCTGAACGTCTCCGCACCTCTCACGAATGTCTCTGAAAGTCTCTTGAACGTATTCGAAAGTCTCTTTAACGTTTTCAAACGTATAATGAATGTCGTTGAAATTCTTTTAACCGTCTTCGAACGCCTCGTGAATGTCTTTGGAAGTCTCTCAAGTGTCTTGCAACCTCTCATGAATGTCCTCAAACGTATTACGAATGTCGTCGAATGTCTCTAAAACGTCGTCGAACCTCTCATCGGTGTCTTCAAACGTATTATGAATATTGTCAAAGATCTCTTGCATGTCTTCGAAAATCTCTGAACGTCTTCGCACCTCTCGCGAATGTCTCTGAAAGTCTCTTGAACGTCTTCGATACCCTCGTGAATGCCTTTGAAAGTCTCTGAACGTCTTCGCACCTCTCGCGAATGTCTTTGAAAGTCTCTTGAACGTTTTCAAACGTATTATGAGTGTCGTCGAATGTCTTTCAAACGTCTTCAAACCCCTCGTGAATGTCTTTGAAAGTCTCTCTTAAGCGTCTCCGAACCCCTCATGAATGTCTTCAAACGTATTATGAATGTCGTCGCAATTCTCTTCAACGTCGTCGAACCCCTCGTGAATGTCTTTGAAAGTATCTAAAACGTCGTCGAACTCCTCATCGATGTCTTCAAACGTATTATGAATATTGTCAAAGATCTCTTGAATGTCTTCGAACCTCTCATGAATGTCTTTAAAAGCTTTCGAAAGTCTGTTGAAAGCCTCACGAACACCTTCAAACGTTTCATGACGTCGTAGAAAGTCTTTTGAAACTCTTTGAACCACTCATGCCTGTCTTCAAACGCCTTATGAATATTTTCGAACGTCTCTTGAATGTCTTCGAACGTCTTATGAATGTCTTCGGAAGTCTCTGCAACGTCTCACGAAGAGTACAATCCAATCAGTGGTGGAGTTAAAAAAATGGTATATAATCATGCCGCTGGACATCCACTTCAGTCAACATGGAGCTTATCGTCGATGTGCAGGGCTTCACGAGACCCGTAAACGAATTGGTCCTGAAGGAGATGTCCATCGTCAAAGTCCAGGAGAAGAATGCTGAACCGCTGACACTCGCCTTCGACGCACCATTTGCATGGGACTCTTTACCGGCCAAGTACAAAATGACAAACAAGTGGCTGGAACGCAATTTCCATGGAATTCGATGGGATCATAATGCCATACCATACGAAGCAGCTAAAAAGACAATTCGAGAACTGTTGCATGGAGCTACTACCATCTATGCGAATGGATTCGAAAAATGCGCATGGCTATCAAGATTCACGGATCCCGCGACAAACGTCATCGACTTGGAGACTCTGGACTGTTCATCGCTGTAGAAGTTGCCCAAAATTACAAACTCCAAATGCCTCCATCATCCCTTCAACACGAACTGCGCCCATGAGAATGTAAAATCGGTGAAAAGCTGGTTGAGCGTATACGAAGCGCGAGCGAGGGATTTTTAATGAATAAAACACATCTCGATGAAAATGTCATTTGTATTCTTTATTTTACGACGAAAACATCCAGCATTTACAATTCGATTAAACATATACATTTTTACATAGTCAGCACTTTAAAAAAAAAACCATGCGAACGGTGTTGCCCAATTTTGTCTCCACGCTTGGAGACGATAGAACGCTGTTGTAGTTCCCAACCACTGAGTTGACCAGCTGCTGCATACTCTCGATGATGCGGACAGCCGTTTGACGATGGTGTTCCAACGATTTTTTTTCCACGCACCATGTTTAGAGACGACGGAACTCGACACTGTTGTATTTTCCACCAATATACTGCATGCAGAGCTGACCATCGCGTGCCACTTGCAGGATACTCTCGAACATTGTCGGAACTTGGTCGAAGGTCTTCACAAGTCGCGCCGGTAAGAAGACAGAGAACTCATCCGCGATGTCTGCGATGTAGCGTTTCCCAAATTTGGTTTGTACGGCCCTTATGTCGGAAATTAGTCGTTCCGACTCAACGGGGAGTTCTGACAGCTTCTTCGTTGGAAGGAATTCCGCCATCCGGCCGACTTTGTTGATACTCGAGAGATCCATTTTCCGCGCACTTTCAAAGTTATTTTAGATGTTGATGGTGCAGTGGAATAGTGCAGTCTAAGCTGGGTCCACAGAAATATAATCTGCCTCGTAAGCCTCCCACTCAAATTTTCAAGCCTCTCCCCTCTTTTCCAATCGTGAAAAACAGGTTCGAACACGTTCGAAGAACCGTGGAGAATTTTCCCCAGACATTTTTCACGCTCCCGAAAAACAGGTTCAAACACGTTTGAAGAACTCAATACGTGGAGAATTTTCACAGCATTTTTTACACTCCCGACGTTGAGGTGGGGGGCCATCGATGTGATCTTTCATCTGTGGTGTATTATAGTGCTCCAAGCATGGAAGATATGATATCACTTCACTGTCATTCCGATGATGTTCTGGCAAACGATCCCACAATAAGCCAATATATTTACCCCAATATTTTAGGAGCAAGACCTTTGGAACCTGTTCGAGCTCGTTTTTGGTCAAGTCCAGGGGGTGCTTGGCCGGATGCACTGCGTACATACTCGCACATGCGAACATCTTGACGTTATATTTCGGAATGGAGGCCTCGACAAGAGCTGCGCTCAAGTGGTCCATCCACGGTCCCTTTGATCCCTAAAGATTTTTTCCGAGAAACCTGTCAGGACTTGTCTGTCGGCGAGCTTTGAGACGGCCACCAGTCGCTCCAAGGACCACATGGCCCTCCACAGAGGCCACTCTGTGACGTTACTCGCGTCCAACACCCACGCGCACACACACACACACACACACACACACACACACACGCACGCACGCACGCACGCACGCACGCACGCACGCACACACACACTCATCGACGCCGGCTTCCCCCTCCCGCCAAGCGCTTCACGGACCACATGGCCCTCGACAGAGGCCCCTCTGTGACGTCGCACGCCCCAGGCGACCTCCCCCCCCCCCAATCGTGAAAAACCGGTTTGAACACGTTCGAAGAACCGCGGGAATCCCCCCCCCCCGGACATTGTTCCCCTGCACCGCGCCCCCCTTTACACCTCCCCTGTACACCCCCCTGTACACCACCCCCTTGACCCCCCCTTGACCCCCTGACATTCCCCCGCTCGACCCTCCACCCTTGACCCTCCCCCGCTTGACCCTCCACTACTTGACCCTCCCCCACTTGGCCCTCCCCCACTTGACCCTCCCCCACCTGACTTGCGAAATCTCAGAATTGCGAAATCTGGAGGTAAAATTTAACAAGCCGATTTATGTAGGTATGTGTATACTCGACATTTCGAAAACATGTTTATATGAGTTTCACCACGAATTCATGATTCCGCTGTATCAGCAAAACTGCAAGGTCATGTATACCGACACCGATAGTCTCATATACCACATCAAGTCTGACGACGTTTACGACGATATGAAGCGTAACATTGACAAATTTGATACCAGCGATTACCCGATGGAAAACGTGTATGGTTTACCGTTAGTCAACAAGAAAGTGCCCGGTCTCATGAAAGATGAAAATAATGCTATGGTAATGACGGAATTTGTGGGATTGAGAGCAAAAATGTACGCTTTGCGAGTCGATGGTAAAAAAGACACGAAAAAGGTGAAAGGTGTGAAAAGTAATGTCGTCGCGCGAACACTAAATTTCAATGACTACACTTGCTGTTTACGGGAAGAAATTGAGATGACTCGTCAGCAGTCTTGCATAAGATCGAAGCTGCACGAAGGTTACAATATTTCAGAGTCAAAAATTGCTCTAAGTCCACACGATGACTAGCGGTATATCATGCCGAAAAGTACGGACACTCTACCCTGGGGTCATTATAAAATAGCATTGTAAATGTGTTTGTTAGGCTACATTGTATAAATTGTTATAAAATAAAAATGGATAGATATAATGAATGTAGTAATGTTAATTTGATATATATTGGAAAATATTCATGTTATATATAATGCGAGTATGTTAATGTTAACAGGATATAATAATTTATTTTTATAAGGAATAGTGAATGTATACATAAATAAATTGGTATGCCTATTGTAAATAAACTTTATTGAATTTTTCATATACTTTATAAAAGTTATTACAATATGTTATTTTTGTGTATCCACGAGTTTTGAGATTTATCCATTCCTAACCATTTAACATAATCATCATTGCCCTTTTTGCGTATTATCTTCTCCACGAGATATATGTTTGGATTGGCAACACGTTGCAGTTCGTATTCGTAGAATCTTCCGGCTATCGGATTTCCACCTGAGTCCTCGACTAGGTACGTTACAGGATAAGTTTGTTGCACCTTGACGATTTTAAATACTTCGGTGGTCCAATTTGGTGTGAAACCTTTTTCAAATATTGTCTTGAATTTGCTTACGCGTACAAAATCATTGATTTTGAATCTTGTAGGAGCCGCAATTTTTACATTGCTGTATGCGGTGGTTAAGAGTTTCCCCGCGATCGCAGGAGTAACGTCGATGGGCCTCATGCCAATCGTACGATGCTTATGAGCATTGTACTTCATAAGGAGTTGCCGTAACGCATCGATCCACTTGTAATTACATTGAGTGTAAACATTTTCCACATATTATTTTTGAGAGTGCGATTGAATCGTTCGACGACCGAGGCCTTCATAATAGAATACGTCGAATAATGGTTGATGTTGTATTTCTTCATGAGTCGTTGCACGTTTACATTGTAAAATTCTCTTCCTTTGTCGGTCTGAAGATTTTTCGGATATCTGCTATGATCGTGTATGATTTTCGCGATCGTTGTACCCATTTCGTTGCCAGGTTCACTTTTCAAGGGTACGGCGCATGTGTACTTGCTCAACACATCGATGACGGTAAAGGTAGGTTTACACTACGACACTTTGGTGTATACACTCAATGTATACATCGAGTGTCTGTATGTGAACACCACTGTCTGATCTCGCGACATTTATTGCGACATCTCGCTAGGTGTCGCGCCGAGCGCAGTGTGAACAGGTTGTGTCGGAGTGTCTGCCGCAGTGTTCAAGTTTTCGAATCGGCGCAAAATTATCCAGACACTCGCGACCCGCGTTAAATCAAAATGGCCATTACGTGGAGCAAGGAGAGCATTAAAAATTTGATATTTTTTGTGGAAGGACTGCCTGAACTTTGGCAAATATGTTGTGCTGATTATAAAAATAGAGTAAAAAAACAGGCAGCACTTCAATGCTTGTCGGAACAGTTTGGCACAATATCGGCCAAAGTCGACAGAAAAAATCATAATTTAAGAACACAGCTTAAGGGGCTATACCAGTGTGAACGCTGGAAATTTGGGTGATTTTCAGGATTTTTTGGACGAAAAGTACTCAATTAAATCTTTTGGAAAATTAAAAATATATTTGACGTGTATTACATAATTTTTTCATAGAAAAATATTGAGATCCAAGCGGCTTATGCGCTGCCTTCGCAGGCGCAAAAAAAAGTGCCTCCACTGCTGACATGATTCCGGCTGAATGAGTAGCTGAAACCGAAAAAGGAAAAAATGTCGTTAAACTAGAAGGTATTTCCTGTACAATAACGTAGGATTTTTGAAAAATATCATAATCTAACAAACTGGCGTAGTTATGAAAAATATCTTTCCTTGCCTATAAAATGATCGTTTTTTCAATGCCAAATCGTCAATTTTCATCCAATCAAAAACATCCTACGTCATTGTAGAGTAAATATATTCAAGAGTACTCAGTTCAAATTTCAAGTCAATCGGATCTCGTTGAGTTACAATGTCAGCAAATTTGAAAATCTCATTTCGAGAAAAATGCGTTTAGAGATTTAACTATCGATTTTTGCAAGATAAAATGATATTGACAAATATAATATAAATGATAATGATATTCTTGAAAAAATAAACTGTCGAAAAAGGCAAAAAAATCGATCTTTTTAAAGTGTCACGCTGGTATAGCCCCTTAATAACAGCGCACAAAATTACGGCTGCCGCCGCACGGCGTTTCTCCATGACGTTCGAACGGGTACCGCAGACGTGTCAGTAATTTTGGGTGTGAACATCTGAGACACTTGTGTAGCGACATCACAGTACAGACACTTTCTGGGACACCGAAACCGTCTTATGTGTGAACAGAACGGACATTAGTGTCAGACATTTGTGTCGCAATAAGTGTCGTAGTCTATGTAGACCTTGAGGATGTAATTGTAGCCTTTGTTGAAATGCGACTACGGCCGCATTTCGACTACATCAGCCTGCCACAAATCATCATACCCACGTACGATGACACGTCTTCGCAGAAAGTTTTTTCTTGCTGGTGCATGTAATTCCTCAACGAGTTGCTTTTCTTCAGACGTTTTTTCTTCTCCGAGCATATCGTGTATTTAACCAGACGATTTTTACAAATCTTCCTGCGTTTTGTCGGCTACAGCGTCGGTTACATACTGAATCATTTTAGACGTATCGTTCATAGTTATTCGAAGCGTATCCTCTAGTGCGATAAATTTCTTCTCAAATTCATCCAGGCGTTCTGTTAACAGCTTGATTTTCATTTCCACGTAACGTTTATTAGCAGCATCGTAATCCCCTTCAGGTAGGGCTACGCCTCGTATTTTACGTGATCTTGCATCGAAGCCACTAGAGGTTAGACAGAGAGCATTATCACGTGTATAATTTCTTATTAGCCCAGTCCACTGATAGTATGAATTATCCTGCGCTCCAAGCGATGATCCGAATTTATTGATCGCCACCTCGGTATCAATAGCGATGAAGGAATGATCATATTATCATCGATGCATAGGTTAATTTATAATGGGACCCGCTTCGCGAAGTTCCTTAATAATCGACATTATCTCATTGTAGTGAGCGTTGTTACCCGCGTGTCGTGAAGCTTCCAACAAGCGCAAACGATCGACCAACTCATTGGGATCATTCCAATGCACGTAATCGATTTTGTTGTTATTTAACGTCATGGCGAGCGGTATTTCTATACCTCTACCAGTTTTTCGGTCGAAAGTTAATGGTCCAATTATATATTTATACTTGAAGCCTTTGTTACCCAATACAGGATTGAGTATATTGCTACCACGTCGATGTGCATTTGTTGCCAACAATATACTTTTATATTTGTTTTTGTCTTCCACGGTGTGCATTGCATCGTCAGGAATTCTCTTGAAGATTAGCTCATAGAGTTCAGGGGTTCCCAAGTATTTTATGCCATCGATGAATATATTATCATCATTATCCAAATCGAAACGCTTATCGCCTAACATCATTCCTTCATTGGTAAATTTGACGCCATACACGTAATCCATGCTGGAATTTTTGTCTTGTGAAAGAATAGATGAAATATATTGTTGACCGAGTGGACCGAAATGTTCGCGCAATGTATTTTGACCTGCAGCCGTTTGTAATTGACGTTGAACTGTAGACACGAATGATTCGGGCGTAGTCTCAAAAACGTCTTCTTCAACAATGGTGGCTGGTTGAAGGGTACAGCAGCCATCGACGTATCACCCAGAGATTCCTTTCGTCGTTTACGTTTCAACTGATTCGGTGTAGAAGTTACCAGCGAATCTTGAAATAACGAACGTGTGCGCTTTGTTCCTTGTTTCACATCCTTCTCTAGGTCCTTTGCTTCCGACATACTCAACGATTCAATTTCCGGCCCAAGAGATTCAACAGCAGCTGATTGCTCAACAATCTGCTTGAGAGGTTCGGTGATTGGCTTGAAGTGTCTCTCCAATGCAAGATCTTCTTCCATATTTCCAGTCTTGAAAGCTTGATATTTTTTGCGTATTGTGCCGCTTGTTTTCGCTATTTCCCTGGTAATCTTTTCATCAGTATCAATTGTCGTCATCATGCCCACACGAAATGATTTGTCGGTCATTGCACAGCTGATGTCTCAATGCCGACTGACTACATTACGGTATTGCAAACTCGTTAAATCCATTTCTATATCGACCACCGGACAATGAGCTATCTTTGTCGATCACCATCAAGCCATATTTGTGATGCCAACATTTTTGACATAACACCAGAAAATCTTCATACGACATGTCCGTATTTACATGTTCATTGTAAACATGTTTCAAGTTTGTACGATCTTGTTTAAATAAAATAAGCAGATTCACATTGTCGCGTATAAGATTCTTGGGAACCTTGGCGTATGTTATGAACCTTGACAAAGGTAGAAACAATCAACGCTCGAGTGTCTGCCCATCGCAAAGTACTGTCTTACTGTATTTTGCTTGTCACATGCTACGTCATCGAAAATAAAAATGGAGTTCGGAAGCGCTTCGTGCGGTGGGATAACATCACTATTATTTGAGAATTTAAAATAGCCAATTTCGTTGATCGATGTCAGCAGATTTTGCAAATATTGATATTTTGGCTGTTGAAGCGATTTCGAGTATACATATAGGTTTTCAAAACGTACACCATTTGGACTTTCTATTGAACTTAACAAAACATTGGTTTTCCCACAATTTGAAGGACCGCAAATAATGCTGCGTATCGTAAGTGGCAGCATGTTTCCATGCTTGCGTACTTGTTGGCCCTCCATTACTCTATCATCGAAATTGGTCACTTGAATCACCGTCGCTTGTTGCACGAAACGCATGTTTTCTCTCTTGAATTCAAACACACATTCGCCCAAAATGCGTGGTGTGAGGAGCATTTATAAGAGTGCACCGAGCAAAATCCGCTCAGTATTGAGAATGTTTTTGTACCTATCGGACGACTGCAGTATTCTCCGCTTAACGGCTCATCAATTACAGTTTATTCCAAAAATTGTTTTATTACAAAATTTTCATCACTTCGTTGACATTTTGTGGGAGAGGCTTCCCGAACATATAAAGGCTGATTCGGAAGTACAGCAATATCATCGATGCACGCGCCATTGGAATTTACCGGGAGAGCTAATACACATTGACGGTCCAGCACCGTTTATAAATAATTGTGCCGAATGTCAAAGAGAAAAGGCAACGGTTTGTTAAATCGTGCCATAAATGCACTTCCGATCGAGTTACATATTCCCGGATACCAATTTTGTGGACCAAGAACTCAGTTAGAGCAGTTAGGCACGGGGTGATCGTGGTATAAATCCATTGGATGCCTCTTGTCGCGACCACGATATAGCCTATTCTCGAAGCAATCATTTAGGCGAAAGACACGTTGCTGATAATATACTTGCAACAACGGCATAAAAACGTATTACTGCGAGGGATTCAACTTTTGCCGAAAAAACACCAGCGGCCGCTGTTTGGGCAGCTATGAAAGCAAAAACGAAATTCGGCATGGGTATGAAGACAAACAACTCATTGACAAAGAAAAAAAACCCGTTAAGAAGAGAATACTGCCGATAGCAAAGCGTGGCGGAATTTTGCCAATGTTACCATTGATGGGAATTCTTGGTTCACTGGCTGGTGGGGCAGCTGGGATAGCAAAGGCTGTGAATGATAGCAAAGCGGCGCAACGTCAACTTGAAGAAGTACTACGTCATAATCGAGCTATAGAAGGGTATGGGCTCTATCTCGCTCCCTACAAGCGTGGACAAGGATGTTTAACTAAGAAAAAAAAAACGCCAAAACACGGTGAAAATGCCCATGGGTGTAACAAGTAATGTACAATTGGAATGCTTAGCCAGGCGCATGCGCATACCATTCTTCAGAGGGGTCTTCATGCGCAATAATTTACCAGTTTATGGTGGCGTGCAACTAGATGAGAGCGGTATAGTAAATTTGGATGATTCCGATGGCCCCGGTACGCATTGGGTAGCCTATGCCAAGAGGGGGAGTCATATAATATATTTTGATAGTTTTGGAAATCTTCGACCGCCCAAGGAGTTGGTGCGATATTTTAGACCAAATACCACAAAAATACAATACAATCGAACATCTTATCAGAATTATAATCAGAGTATTTGCGGGCAATTGTGCTTGCAATTTCTCCAAAACGTCGATGATCAACATGTATTTAAGCCGTCACAATGTGTCAATCAACTCAGTATTCGAGGGAAACATGTCACTGACGCTTACTTTGACCGGCAAGAGTAGCCTGCTAACCGCAAATTATTTTCCCGCTATAGATTTCAATGATAGCTGTTATGAGCTCGGTTTGACGGATTTCGAAACTTATCACACACTACCAATTGTGAATTCATCAAACAACAAATTTTACTTTGACAATGATGACAAGGAAATTATAATCCCTGAAGGATTCTATGAACTGAAAGCCATAAATGCGTATCTGGATTGTGCAATTTTACTAAAAGGGGTTGATAGCGGTGATGATGCAGAAAAGGAAATTGTTCCTCGAAAGTTTGATAACGATGACCTCGATGAAAATGGCGAATACCCAATCGTGCTACGCGCTAATCATAATACACTAAAGAGCGAAATCAAATGTGCGTGTTGAATAAATTTCAGTAAACCTGACAACGTAGGATCCCTGTTGGGATTTTCATCAAATCGAATACTGCATCCCTGGAATTGGCAGGAATCTGATGTACCGATGAACATAATGAATGTCAACATTATCCGCATAGAATGTAGTGTCACCACTGGTGCGTACTGCAATGGCGAGCGTGTACACACGATACATGAATTTTCGCTGAGCGTACCACCAGGATGTAAGATATCGGAAACATCTGCGCAAATCATTTGTTAAATGGTATTTCTACCAATAGTTCTTTTCTCTCTGAATAAGCTCACTCGTCGATTTTATTTCTAGCACTCCGACTCCGTTGTCGTCGAATTCTCGAACTGCGAAAGGGGGGGGGGGGGGATACTCCGAACGCCGTAGGTAAGTATCCAAACGGAGAAAAAAATATATATATGTATTTACTATTAAATTAAACGTACTTTAGTAATAATACAGGTTATCATTTAATTTAGGACGTTTGCACAACAATGCTGATTACGATTCACGTTTCTAAATGTCTCTTTGCGTTTTACTGTGGCCGATGGCCTCCGATTCTCCCGCACGAACAACTTTTGCGGCTTCACTCGCGAGCCCCGACCGACCGCGTGGCGGGCATCTCCGCTCTCTTCTCTCTCTCTCTCTCTCTCTCTCTCTCTCTCTCTCTCTCTCTCCTCTCCTCCCGTCTCTCTCTCTCTCTCTCTCTCTCTCTCTCTCTCTCTCTCTCTCTCTCTCTCTCTCTCTCTCTCTCTCTCTCTCTCTCTCTCTCTCTCTCTCTCTCTCTCTCTCTCTCTCTCTCTCTCTCTCTCTCTCTCTCTCTCTCTCTCTCTCTCTCTCTCTCTCTCTCTCTCTCTCTCTCTCTCTCTCTCTCTCTCTCTCTCTCTCTCTCTCTAGCTCTATCGTTCGGTACGTCTCTACACTCGGTTGCTCGCAACGGTCTCCTCTCGGCCTTTCTCAACGCGTACGCTCGAGATGCCGGCGATACGACCCCAGTGCCTCTCACCCACGCATGCGCAATCACGCCACTCGCACCATAGGCGGCGCATCTCGGAATCACGGTAACATCCGGCCCTCCTGAATGCCGGTCGCCCTCGAGCGTGGTTAGCTCCCCTTAACATTTTTTTTGGTCACGCTTACAAAATTTCGGTGTCATACGCAGATAAATGACGGGGCGGGTCGTCAAACCCGCTGCGGCCGGCGACCGTCGCTCGGCCTTCCTTCCTCGCTAGATCCAATTCGTGGAGTTTCCTCGCGCTCGTTAGCTCCGTTCGTTGGCGCTAAGGTGAGATTCCCCGGTGTTCACTTCGACGGCACTCGAGGTTGTTTGCTGCATCAACTCCTCATCCTCGCTTCCATTGCTGTCTTCGTCGTCCGACTTAACGCTCTCCGGAGACCATAATTTAAGCCTGACTAGCATGTGCGGTCGTCGCGTATCGTCGACCCCCTTTTTCAGCCTGGAGATCACACACGCGATAGGTGTCCCCGGCGAGGCGTTCGACGACAACCAAGGGCCCGCGATACTTCAGCTGCAACTTCGTGGAATCCCCCGTTGCGCGAGGGCGGTGCCGTCATGTAGACGAGACATCCGACCTCAAAATCAACGTTCTTCATTCGAGTCCGGTCGTACCGTTCCTTCATCGCCTCTTGCCGCTTCATGATTCTCCGTCGAGCATCCTCCTGCAATTGTCGAGGTTCTTCGTAGACATGCTCCGGATCGGTCAACTGACGCAAGATGCCCTCGTTTCGCTGCGGCAAATAACCAAGAAGAAGCTCGAATGGTGATCTTCCGGTACTCGAATGATTCATCTCATTGAGGTCGCTCTGAATTCTCCGCAACTGCTTGTCCCAGCCTCGGCGTCCTTCTCGTCCGACGCTGCTGCGAAGAGCGGGCAATAGCACGGCGTTCCACCGCTCCACCTGCCCATTAGCCTGTGGATGTCGAGGGAATTCAAGGTGTGTTTTATCCCATGTCGCCGACAGAAGTCTTCAAACGCCTCGGATGTATAACACATGCCTCTATCCGTAACGATGCGCGCGGGAGCACCATAATCGCACACGAATTCCTCTAAATGGGGTAAGACACTTCGAGTCTTCGTGTCCCTTACCGCTCGTATCACCACAAATTTTGTTAAATTGTCTACTGTCACAAACACGTATTTGTTACGTCTAGTGCTCGTTTCAAACGGACCCAAATGGTCCATGTGGATCAGTTCAAACGGTCGTTGTCCCGGCGGAATCGGGCGTAGCGTCCCGGCTTGTCGGCCCACCTTGGCCTTGTGCATCAGGCACTGAATGCACGCCCTCACGTATCGCCGTACATAAGCCTTCATCCGCGGGAAGTGGTAGTGGCGACGCAGGCGCGCAACCACTCGCTCCACTCCCTGATGGCTCTTCAGGTCGTGGTAACGGATGACGAGACCCTTCCGCATGGGGCGCGGCACCGCATACAACAGCCGATCAGCAAACCTGTGGTAGAGGATACCCTCGCGAAGCTCCATTCCCTCGACTCGACCGCGTTCGTCTTTTGTCATCTGACTCGCCGGCTTCTCCAACACCTTTTTCTTCGCGGCCAATTCAGAGTCACAGTGTTGGTACATTCGTACCAAATCCGCGTCGTTGTTAATTGATGGTATCGTTGCCACGTCGCTGACTTCCGGCTCGCTGACCGGGCCCGACTCAGAGCATCCACGTGGGCCATCTTAACTCCCGCACGGGTGGATGATCTTGTAGTCGTATTCGCTGATGTTGGTCGTTCAACGGATCACCTGAGGATTCAAAGTTCGCTGGGTGCTCAAATAAACGAGCGCATTGCAGTCGGTCACGATGGTGAATGACAGGTTCGCTACTAACGGTCGCAACCTATTACCGCCCACACCATCGCCAATAGTTCTAGTTTACTGCTATGATACGCTCGCTCCGCCTCTGTAGTTCCCAGCTAATAGCATATACCAAGCGCATATCCCCCTTGTCATCCCGCTGAAACAACATCGCCGCCAATCCTTCCGCGCTCGCGTCCGTGTGCATTTTGGTTTCAGCCTTCGGATCAAAAGTCCTAAGTACGGGTCGCGACGTTAATTTCTCTCGCAGCGTGTTGAATGCGTTCCGCTGTACCTCGCTCCATTCAAAAACAATGTCCCGTTTCAGCAGTTGAGTCAACGGTGCCGCGATCTGCGCGAATCGTGGCACGAATTTGCGAAAATACCCGGTCAGGCCTAACTAACGTCGCACTTCGTGTGCGTTGCGCGGTTCAGGGAACATCGCAATTGCCGCCATTTTATGTTCGCCGGGTTCGATACCGCTCGGCGAAAGTTCGTATCCTAAGTAGGAAACCTTCTGGTAAAGAAACTTACATTTAGCTAACTTAAGGGTGAGGCCCGCATCTTTTAACGCCTGCAACACCTGCCATAACTTCTCCTTGACCGTCGGCCAATCCGCTCCAGGTATTAAATGTCGTCGAGAAAATACAAAATCACCTCATCCCATAGAGGCCCGAGTGCGCGATGCATGGCCTTCGAGAGAAGGCGGGCCCATTCATGAGCCAAAACCATCCGGGTAAATTCCGCCGTCTCATCCGGGGTGATTATCGCCGTCTTCTCCCGGGCCTCCGCGGTCAAGGGAGTCTGTAGATACCCATGCGCGAGATCTAAAACGATAAAATATTTGCTGTTACGAATACACGCCAAAATGCTCGTCGATATTTGGCAAGGGAAAATTTACGTGCTCTGTTTGTTGATTTAATTTTCCTAAAATCGACACAAAGTCGCGACTCGCCATTCTTTTTTTTGACTAGTAAAACCGGGTTCGCGTAGGGAGACTCCGTATCTTGCACGATACCCGCTTTTCGCCACTCGCTCAAAATTGGTTTTTATTTCCGTACGCTCCTTCTCAGTCGCGCGGTACGGTTTCGACCTGACGGGCACAGCGCCCTCTTTCTCCCAAATAATCATAACCACCGCGTGGCACAACCTAAATCATGGAGCCCCGTACTCACACAGTCCTTGAACTCATTCAAGACGTCGCACAATTCGCTCACGACCGCTTCCGGCTGCTCCGGTCCCACGTCGAGCTCCTCCACTCGTATCGGCTGCTCCTTTGTTGTCGCTCGTTCTCGCATCGGCAGGCGACTCAACGTCCCTCGCCCGAGACTCCGATTCTCACTGCTGAATTGCCTGATCGCCGCCCCCAGCTTCAATACTGGTAGTGCATACTGGTCGTCGGTGCTCACCACGTCCACAAACCCAATTGAATGCCCTGGTAGCATCGCTCCTCGCGCCAGGGTCGTAGGTCCCGGTTCTGCGTCGAGGTCCGGCAAGACCTCTCCGCCCGCGTTCTCAAATGTGAGGGTGTTTCCCACCTTGTGATAATTTACACTTGGATGGTCTGTAAAGGTTCGCCGATGAGGGCATCAACGGGCTGCGTGTCATCGGGAACGACTCGGAATGCGACATTTCGCACCTCCACACCATCGATGACGATTGTCGCTCTAACAATCCCCGGGCTCGTTACGACAAAGTTGGCCTGTCCGAAGCCTTTCAAACGGTTGCGGCGCTACCTCCATAGTATATTTTTCCACGAGGGCCCTGGTAGCTCGGATTGTGCACTCCGAGCTGCCAGGATCAATAAAACCGTGAGCTTCTTACCGTTAATCAGAGCGTCTTCATGTATTTAACGGCGGCGGTGTTGTGAGCTTTCCCGATCGTCTGCATTGTTGCGACAGGGGTCTCGGAGCACCGTCGGCTAATGTGGCCCATCTTTCCGCATCGATAGTATTTCATCTCCCGTCGAGGATCTGGGCAGTTTCGGGAGAGGTGTCATTCCTTGGATCAAATTCCCACAAGGACCTCAGCCTTTACTTCGCGGAAGGGTAAGGTCTAAGTCCGCGCACAACTTTGTTTTCGCGTGAAAATAAGTTGCCAAGGGCTCTGATTTCCCTTGGGAACGCGCTTTCATTCGTGCCCACCGAACGGACATATCGTCGCGCACAATAAACGTCTCGCGAAACGCCTGTCGAAAGTCTTCCCACGAAACCACTTCACGCGCTTGGCTCGGAACCAGTCCCGCGCTCCCTCCCGTAAATGCATGCGAGCGGTTTCGTACAAATAGCCCTCTGGCCATTGATGCAGCCGCTGCATCGACTCTAAATTGCTTATCCACTCTCTCGCGCGCGCACTTCCTCGTTTCCCGTGAATGTTTCGATATTGTTTGACAGGTTCGGGATCACGGCGTACATGGGGATCGGCGGCGTCCCCGCTGGCGGCGCTGTTGTCGCTGGCGCGCGATTCATCGCCAGCCCGCCAACAGCCGGACGAGAAGCTCGTCTTTTCTCGCCGTCTGAGAGCAGCCTACGGAACGCCGACGTCACGTCCGCGTTCGCTGCCTCGATAACGGACGATTGCTCGGGTGGGGGGCTCTCTTGGCCCGCTCGTCGCATCCGATTCGTCGGTTCTCCCGGCATATTCGTCACTCACCGGTTGCGCATGCGCCTCGTCCGACTCGACCCGCGGCGCGGATAATGGCGGCTCATACCTCGGCGCGTCTCCCGCGGTTGCTCCCGGCCGACCGCCATCTTGGCCGCCTCAGCTATGCGACCCGGCAAGGACGCTTGCGACCCAGTCTCTCCCCTCCATCCGTGACCTCTCCCTAGGGTTCGGTTTAGCCCCATTCTATTCAGCTCCGCACTCACAAATTTTTCAAATGCACTTTCATCCACCATATGTTATCGTTCGGATGTTTCGGAGTAATCACTCACTACCGCGGCACTTCACGAGGCGTCCC